>PVJO010032400.1:0-13235 GCA_004026905.1 Hystrix cristata | reverse complement strand
CCAATATAGTGAAAATGGCCATACTCCCAAAACTGCTATACAGATTTAATGCAACCCCAATTAAATTACCAATAGCATACCTCACAGAATTAGAAAAGACAACCCTAAAATTCATTTGGAAACAAAAGAAATCTAGAATAACAAAAGCAATTCTGGGCAACAAAAGCAAAGCAGGGGCCATCACAATCCCTGACCTAAAATTATATTACAAAGCTACTGTAATAAAAACACCATAGTACTGGCACAAAAACAGACCCCAGGACCAACGGAACAGATTAGAAGATGAAGAAACATGTCCAAACACTCTCAGTCACCTTATTTTTGACAAAGGGGCCAAACAACCTCACTGGAAGAAAGATAGCCTCTTTCATAAATGGTGCTGGAAAAACTGGCTCTCCACATGCTGAAGGTTAAAAGTAGACCCGTATCTTTTCCCATGCACTAAGCTAAAATCAAAGTGATCAAAGATCTAAATATTAAAACAGAAACACTAAATCTGTTGGAAGATAGAATAGGTAGAACTCTTGAAGATATAGGTGTAGGCAAGGACTTTATGAACAAATCCCCAGTTGCCCAGGAAATATCACAAAGAATCAACAACTGGGACCTGATCTTATTAAAAAGCTTTTGCACAGCAAAAGAAACTACCAACAGAGCAAAGAGACAACTCACAGAGTTGGAAAACATTTTTGCCAGCTATTCCTCTGACAAAGGGCTAACATCTTGAATATATAAAGAACTCAAAAAAATCAGACCCCCCCCAAATTTAAAGACCCAATCCAAAAGTGGGCAACTGAAATGAACGGACACTTCTCAGAGGAAGAAGTAGAAATAGCAGATAGACATATGAAAAAATGTTCAACATTACTGGTCATTCAAGAGATGCAAATTAAAACAACCCTGAGATTTCACTTCACTCCAGAAAGAATGGCTATTATCAACAAATCAGCCAATAACAAATGCTGGAGGGGCTGTGGAGAAAAAGGAACACTTCTCTACTGTTGGTGGGAATGTAGACTGGTGCAACCGCTATGGAAATCAGTGTGGAGATTCCTCGGCGAACTAGGACTAGACATTCCATTTGACCCAGCTAGTCCACTTCTTGGTATCTTCCCAAAAGAATTAAAATCATTATACCACAGTGGTATATGCACACCTATGTTTATAGCAGCACAGTTTGTAACAGCTAAATCTTGGAAGCAGCCCAAATGCCCATCAACAGCAGGATGGATAAAGAAAATGTGTTTTTTTTAAACAATGGAGTAATACTCTGCCATAAAGAATGACAAGCTTGAGATATTCCTAGGTAAATGGATGCATCTTGAGGCCATACTCTTAAGTGAAATAAATCGGACACACACATGTTTAAATACTACATTTTCTCTGGTGTGAGAAACTGAAAGTGTAAATAAAGACTAGAATGTATTACATTGGGCAAGGGAAGAAAGTATTCAAATGGGAAAAGGAACAAGGGAGGGGGAAAGGAACAGAGGGACAAGAGAAATAAGAAATCGAAGGAAAAAATGGAATCAAAGCTTTTGTTAATGGGGAGGGAGGAGGAAATAAGGGGAGGGGAGGGGAATGGGAAAAAAGAAGCAACAAGATATATCATGTACAGGTACAAATCCCCTATGATGAATGTTATCACTATGTACATCTGAAATGTACCATTAAAATAAAATAAATTTTAAAAAAGAATCATTTGGAGTAGGAGTTCTTAGAGAGGATGGTTGTAAAATAATGGAGTCATTAGGTTAGTCTTAGCTCCTGTAAAATCTCAGTATCAAGAAGTATACTAAAAAAAAAAGTTCATTGACAAATGAATCAATACAGTGGTACATTTGACCATGTATTAATGTGTACAATATTGAAGAAAATTCAAGCAAGTAGAAAGACGCTTCTGCAATGATCTACAAGTCTAATAGTGCCCTTCTGTGAGTAGCTGACATTTTGACATTCACACCAATTTTTAATTTCCCAAAACAAACCACAGAATTTTTAGCTTTCATTTATTACCCATGATATATGTGTAATAGATGCTGCCATGCCATCCATCCTTTACTCCCCTACCCTAGTAGTCTTACTACTAATCCACAGCCCATTCTTGATTCTCATCCCATTCCTCCTTGACTTCCTTATATCTTTTACCCTATCCTTCTGGGTGCCCCAACATTAAAATATTCCTGGTATGTTCTCATCCAATAGTCTGACCAAGACTGGTGGCAGTGGACCTATAAGGAAAGTCAGAAGGAGAAGAAATCAAAAAAAGGAATCCACGAGACTTGGCAACAGAGTTAGGGTAGCAGAGGGACGTTGAAAGTGGTTAAAGATGACTGTTTGGTCGGCATATGATGAGAAGAGTGCAGGCATTAGGGAAGTGAGGAGCAGAAGGTATGGGCACAGAAGAAAGAGTATGAGTTTTTATTGGGGCATGTCAGGGTCAGCACCAATATCAAAGTCCTGATTAGCTTCATATGGTTAGCAATTCAAATGTGCAAGGTGCATAGGTGCTCAGGTCCCACCAGGCCCTGGAGAGCAGGGGGAGGAGTCCCCGAGAAGGAGATTCCCAGATGAGGGTGCTGTCCAGAAGGTGGTAGTTGTTTGGCTTTCATGTGTGCAAGGCCACACTCCCTGGTTTCCAGTGTTGAAGGGGCTACACTTCCACTTGGTTATTACTGAAGACCTCTTCAGTGTGAAGGGGGAGGAAGAGGTTAATCACACAAGCTGTGTGTGGTTGAAGCAGTTGTCATAGTTATAACAGGAGAAATGCTAATTTTCCCTCTAAATCTCACTTATTAAAATAAAGAACTTCTTGGAATTATTTCCCTGAAAGTTCTCCCCTCTGAGAAAAAATGGTACCATATATGGGAACCCAAAGGCAAGTTTGCTAATAAGTTGCTGCTGTAACAAAGTCCCATAGATTATACATTAGTCAGTTTTTCATTGCTATGACAAAACAGCTGAGAAAAACAACTTAAAGGAGGAGAGATTTATTTTGGCTCATGGTTTCAGAGGGTTCAGCGCATGGTCGCTGGTTCCTATTGTCTCTGGGTCCATGGTGAAGCAAGGAGGGAGGGTGTGGCAGAGGAAAGCTGCAGACATCATGATAGCCAGGAAGGAGTGGGGAAGAGCGTGCAAAGGGAGGAAGGGGGGCAGGAACAAAGACAAGATTAGCTCCCAAAAGAGCACACAAACCTTTAAAGGAACATTTTAGATTCAAACCATAAGAGACGAGGTGGCTTAAAGAACAGAAAATTATGATCTCACAATTCTGGAAGCAAGAGGCAGGGTATCTGCAAGATTTTCTCCTCCTGAGGGATGTGAGGGAAGGCTCTGTTCTAGGCCTTCCTGCTTTTCTTTAGACATCTATCTCAAGGTTCACATGGTGTTCTTCCTTTATCTTCACATCACCTTCCTCCTGTATATATTACTGTGTCTGAATTTCCCCATTTTATAAAGACATCAGTCAAACTGGGTTGGTGCCCACCTTAACTTTAACTTGATTACTTCCACAAAGACTTATCTCCAAATAACATATTCTGAGATACTCGGGGCTAGGACTTCAACATCTGAATTAGGGATGGGTAGGGGTACACAATTCAATCCATACGAGCAAGTAAGAAGTAAAGAACATGAGGAGTCATACATTCTGCCAACTTGGTCAAAGTGTATCAGCAAAGTGTATTTGCTTGGCCTGAGACTTTTGGAAATCCCCTGCATCTGCTTTTCCCAATTCTTGCAATCTCATCCCACCAGAAAATTAGATGTTGAAGTACATTCCATGCATTTTTGATCACAAGCTCATTCTACTGTACTTCAGGATATGTGTTAATTAGGTCTTATTTAGAGTAATTGAACTGATTTGGTTAAAGTAAGAACTTTGGAGAATTTCCTCATTTCTTTAAGTCTTAAACAAATCTGATTCTGCTGTTCAAGACATTGCACAGTA
Source organism: Hystrix cristata (assembly GCA_004026905.1). Classification (NCBI taxonomy): domain Eukaryota; kingdom Metazoa; phylum Chordata; class Mammalia; order Rodentia; family Hystricidae; genus Hystrix; species Hystrix cristata. The sequence goes on along the minus strand of PVJO010032400.1, from coordinate 9,286 downwards.
TTAGATTATTTGAAGGTCCATCTCCTTGGGGTAGGTTAGGTTGGTAATGAAAGCAATTGGCGACTTTTTCATTACAGTAAAACCTTCTTTAGTGTCCTTTCAGAATTTTAAGGAAAACTTCTAGGTGAAGCAGAATTTGTGTTGGCGACAGATAAATGAGTACAGGTTCAAGAGTTTCTATTAAATACCAGGTACTGTGCTAAGTCCCAGGGTTCACCTGTCAGCAGAAAGGTCTTTGTGTGGGAGAGGGAATTCTCATATACTAAAGAGTAGATGAAATTTACAAGCTGGAAGAGAAGACCCAGAAGATCAGAGACAGTGGGACTGAACTTACTGTTTTCAGATAGAGTCTTTGTTTACAGTTAGGCAAACATTTTGATTGGTGGTTTCCATGCCAGTTGCCAAATATTTCTATCTGATCCTTGCATATAAGCACACAGTTGGGGGAAAATTGGAGAGGAAGATGGAGGTGGTAACAAGGCTAAGCAAAAGAAATGAGATTTAGGTAATATACTTGTTTATTGACAATTTCTATGATGAAATATTGGGGGCATGATACATTTATAACAAAAGAGTTTTATTTAGCTGATAGTTTGGGAAGCTGAAAGTATCAACAGCATAGCACAGGCTCTAGTGAGGGCCTGTCTCAGACATGTTACCTTATGATGGATGACAATGGTGGCTTGGCGCGTGTGTGGCAGAAAGAGATCACAATGCTAAAGAAGCCTGAGAGTGACTCAAGGGCCGGACTTGCTCTCCTAACAGGTCACTCATGTAGGATCTCATGAGAGCAACTTTACTCCCTTACAAGGGCAGCACCCTCAATAACCTAAGGAACTCCCCCTAGGTCCCACCTATTGAAAGTCCCACCACCTCACCACAGTCATGCTGAGGACCAAGCTTCCAATGCATGAACCCTTAGGGAACAAACTCTAACCATATCCAAACCATAGCATGTGGGCATAAAGTTTAGAGAACGAGCTTGAGAAAAATTAAACAGGATTCTCAAACATCTCTGTCTCAGGACACTTTTAGACTTAAAAATTTATTTAGGACTTTAAAGTTCATTTGTTTATGACCTTTATGTTATGTGGTTTATGTTTATTAATATTTACCATGTTAGAAATTAAAACAGAGAAATCGTCATAATATGTGTTCATTCATGGAAAACAACAATAACATCTTTTATGTACATTAACTCCATTTTACCCAAAAAAGGTAAGGAGAAGATGGGCCTTATGCCAAACTTAACATCTGGCATAAGAGAAGGTAGTTAGAATCTTGTCCCTTTGTCCTCTGCATTCAGTATGTTACAATGTTTGGGCTGAGGAAAATCACAAAAATCTAACCTTTCACAGTACTGTAGTTGGAAAAGGCAGGACCTTGTAATTCTCCCAGAAAGAACCCAGGAACCCCTAAGGGCCCTCTGGCCACACTCAGAACTGCTCTACTAGTGTCTTTATAATCTTCTTATATTCTGATTAGACTTTCTTTTCTACATAGGCTGTTAAAAGGAGACTCAAACTTCAGGATTTTAATCCATAATATAACATTAAAAATTGACTGGTGTCATATAGATACCTCCAAAGTCTTAACTCTACCTCTGCTTTTGAGAAGTCAGCTTTGTTATAAAAGTCACTACATTTTAGTTGGTTTTCAGGGAGTTTAAAAAATAAATCAGAAACAAACATTCTTACCCAGTACTTACATTTAATCATCAGAAATATTTTTTCTTTTGCTTCCAACCCTGAACATCCAGACATATATACTTGCAAATAGTATTGAAATATGTATCTATGAACCAAAGGGAATAAGAAGTATTCTGTCAGCTGGGGATTTAGCTGAAGTTGTAGAGCGCTTTCATGGCAAGTGAAAGGCCCTGAGTTTGATCCCCAGCAATGCCCCTCCCCCAAAAAAAAGTATTCTGCGAATTTTGTTTTATCTTTAGTCTTTCGAGGAACTATGCCACATGAATCATGATGACAGCTAAAAATGCATAAGAAAATGAAGGAAACTGACTTGTTGCCGAACTGTCCCAAACCCATTCCTGATTAAAAAACTATGGCTCCATAAACCAAGAAGGCTTGACCCTAACAAGGTGCTGGCTATACTCCCAAGAAATTGACCTTGCTCAAAAACCTTATATAGGATGTGGACAAAGTTTCACACTGAAAGCAGCTGACAGATTGTGTTTTTAAGCCAATGGCTTGCAGAATATAATGTACCATGTAATACAGTTAGTTAATAGGGGATTGAGTTTGGTGAGACCTGTCCACAGATGCCAAAAGGGCTGAAGAAGCCCATCACGAAGTGAAGTCTCTAGGCCAATTGTTCTAGTCTAACCTGGACCATGAGGGCAAGAGGAACACTTCCTCTTTTCCTTCCTTCAGGGGGTGCTGGCCCAGATCACATTCTCCTTTGAAAATCTCCCTTCCACCAGCCTCTTGTGCCTTTTTGCTTTCTCCAAAAGTCCCTCTCCCACACCCAAGATTCCCCAAGCCACATCACCCCATTTCAGCTCCGTGTCTCCCCAGCCTCACTGGCCATACTCTTGGTGGAAACTGAGTGTCCATAAAGACCACTGTCCTAGGAATATTCAGTCTTCAAGCTTCCAATACACATTTCCTGGATTCAGCTGTGTCTCTGTTCTCTGTTGTCAGTCCTGATTGAGAATCAAATCTTCCTCCACTCTTTTGTCAGGGTCATTTTCATCTTTAAAAGCAGGTGTAATAGGTGGTCATTCACAGAGTGTCACAAAGAGAAGTGAAAACCCTCAGGTGTTATAAGGGGAAATGCTGATGACTGGGGAGCTGTCAGGAGGACATCTCTCACTCTCACCCGCCAAAGCTGCTTTAAACTATTCTTGTTGAAAGAGGAGGGCCACACCCCAGGAACCTTAATTTTGGGTCCCTGAATCCATAGGAGTATTTGTCAAATTAAACTCTTTCTATACCACACTCTCTGATTTGATGTGAATTCCCCTACTCCATTTGCTAGAAAAGACAGTGAGCTGGATTTTTTCCTATATTTATTTGGAGAAAAACAAATAGTGATCTTGATCTTCAAACGAGGATTTGTACTATATGGCCATTTAATATTTGGCATTGTTTCCTCTAAATCTGCTGATACAGGCCAGAATAAAGGCCCGAAGGTCATGGTGCCTTCTAGGTTCATCAGTGTGTTTTTGCAACAGTGGAAATTGACAACGAGCTTTTGCACTTGCTAGAGGATATCTTTGTTTCTGGCTCATGGCCAATCCCTGAATCCATAGGAGTATTATTTGTCAAATTAGACTCTTCCTATACCACACTCTCCTTTCCTTTGTAGCTTGCTTTTCTTAGTAATGATTTTACTCCATGGTTTTCTTTCTTGGTTTATTCCTCTTCCTGATGTTGTGTAGCAACACAAATCCAAGTACAACACTCTATTGCATTATAATAAGGATGGTATTGATAGCTGTCTTGATTGCAGCCCTCAGTAGACTGATGTCCAGATGGATCCCATATGGAGTAAAATTGTCTGTCAGTGTTTTCTAGGATGGCAGGTTGATTTGGGCTCTCACTGATGGAAGGTTTTATAACCCTAGTTAGTCCCCTGAGAAGGCGAGCCAAGCAAAGCTGGAAAAGATAATTTCTTCTCAATTTTAGTCCCTCATTAAGAAGGTTAGGTGGGCACTGTGTATACTTTCAAAGAAATGTGAAAAGTAATTATAATTGTTGGACTGCATTCATGGATTAAATTATAATAGGAAGAATGAGACCTAATGACATAATGTGGTTTATTTCAAAGTATAAACACACACACATACTGTATTTCATGGAGCAATAGAGGAAAAAATTTTTCCAAAAGAACAAATAAGATTAGGAAAATTAGACTCATGGATTCCTGCACATTCCCAGTTTTATGACTCTGTGGATTTATTTGGTTAGTAAAAGCAACTTGGCTACTAAAATAGCCTTCATTCTGAAGTTACTGCAAAGTAAGTAGCTTACGTTTCCCTCTCACACCTCACCGGATATTAATCTTTCAGAGTTCTTGCCCTTTTGCAAGTTCCTGATGTTCGTACTTCCTATTGAGAAACTGCCGCACACGCTGAGGATATCCTGCTCGGTCAGCAGGTCGGTTTTTCTGAGTGGCAGTTCTCAGGAGAGTTGGTATAGGGGGCACGCCTGTGCCATTGTAGTCCTGAAGTTTGTCAGATCCAGATCATCAGCTAATCATGGTCTTGAACAATAGTTGTCCAAAGTAGCTCTCTTGTGAATTGCCACAGCGAGGCGATCATTTCTTATTTAGAAGCAGTAGACATTGTTAGGTGTGATTCTGCTATCAGTTATGCAGGTTTACATTAGATTATGCAAGAAGCATTATCACTTCGAGTAGAAACAATCATAAATAAGAAGGTGATAGTCCCAGAAGGATTTGTTTTTAAACTATGACCTCTCCTAGCACTTCATGATTGCTTTGTTAGTGCCAGGAAATCCGATGTAGGACAATTATTGGCAATTTTTCTAAGGTTTACATTATTGAAGGATATTTCTTTAATCAGGAGAGAGTTATCTGAAGGATTCAAATCCTAACTCTGTGGGTATGCCAGTTATTTATTACAACATTAAAAAAACCACTTTACAATTTAGTATTTTAAAACAAAGACCATCTTATTGCTCTTGCGGGTCAGGAATTCAGCCAGGATTCAGTGAAGCTAGCTCACCTCTGTTCTACATGGTGGTGTCTGAGCTGGACCAAGAGGGGTGGAAAATGCAAGGTCACCTCAGTCAGGTGCTCAGGGCCCGGGGCCGGCTGCTGGCTGGGCCTGCTCATGTCTCCAAGTGGCTGTCTGTCCCCCTGGAATCTCTCATCATTCAGGGGCTATATTTACCTCTAGGTGACTGCTCCCTGAAGGAACTGGAGACCCTCTCAAGGCTCAGGAGTCACATGGCACATGTCTCCCACATTGCATTGATCAAAGTAAAGGCCTAGTTGAACTAGAATTATGCTGAGGGGACACAGACTCCACTTTTTGGCTGGAAGAGCAGCTGCTACCCAGGAATCGCTAGTGGCCACATTGTGCTGAGAAGTTACTACAGCGGCTGACTCCTGGCAAGGAGCTTCTAAGTTTCTCTACTGAGAAAACTAATATTAGTGACTTGCCTCTTGTGTTATTTTACATGCTGCAAAGTGCTGTCATCAGACTACTCTTGATAAAGAGAAAAGCCACCAAGTAGACTGCGACACTGCATTTACAATTAAGATCAATTTCAGAGACAGCTCAAAGGTGGGAAAAATTTGCATGTTAGAGTTAATGAGAAATGGTAATTATCCAATATATGACTCAACAGTGTTCTAAGATGAATGGATAATATCAGAGGCTTAAAAACCAATCATTTCTTTGATCACTGATTCCACTGAGTACCAACTTGCATTGATCTCATCCTGACTGAAGCCACAGTCATTATGGCCTGCTCATTATGGCCTGCTCTCTAATAGAACAGAACCTCAGTGGACCATTATTTCCCTTCTACCCTCTCATCAGAACCTGCAGAAGAGCAACCCATGGGATAAGGACAGAAAATGAGCATTTATATCTCAAATACCAAAGCTACACTCTATTGGGAAGTTGGCCTCTACTTCTGATTGCTCTGAACCATGGAGCCCAACCAATACACCTTGACCTTCTACTGGTTCTTTCAATTTCTTCACTGAATGCTTTTCACCATTGAATAAGTTCTCAGTACTTTCACAATGGTTTCCTAAGTGACAGGGTTTCCAGGAATCCACTAAGTCATAAAGGCAGAGATCACCATATTTCCAGAGTTAATCAATGCCTACTAAGTCTCTCTTATGTGCCAACAGTGTGCTAGATGCTGGGAATACAATGGCCAAAACGCTGGTTGTGGGGCTGAGGGTGTGTCTTAGTGGAAGAGCACTTGCCCATGTATGAGGCCCTGGGTTTGATCCCCAGCACCACAAAACAAAACAAAAACTGATGAAAGTGGAGCCTGACCTTTACAGTCTGATGAGGGAAATAGGCAATGAGAAGGTAAAATGAACGTTTTAAATGAGAGATACTGCAAGTGTTATGGGAGGAGTAAAGGAGGTAATGAGAGAACACAGGAGGAACCTCCTCTAGACAGAGGTGGTCATATAAGGGCGTTTTGGAAAAGCAGTGTTTCAGCACAAACTTAAAGATCTAAGAGGAAGAGCTATGTCAAAAGTCAGGGGGAGGTGCTTGGAAATGGAAGGACACAGCGAATATGGAAGTGTTGAGGGGAGAAAGAGCTCACCATGTTCTTAGAACTGAAAGTAGATTGATATCATCAGAGCACAAATGAACAAATTTCTGTAGAAAATCATACAACACACCTCAAAATGCATGTTTAAATTTGTGCTATGTTCCACATAGGCAAAACAAGCGATTACAAAATTCTTTAAAAAGCAAAATGAGACCACCACAGCAAGAGCAACTGGACCCAGAATATTAGAAGCCTATCAACAAAATCTCTGAAAGGAAAAAATGGGCTCTAGAGTGAGTTTTTTCCCTACCTTCTTCCTAGTCCTATATTGAGAATGTTTTTTGAATTTGTAGGAGCTTATTCATCAGGTTAGTGTTTCTTAAGCATAAAGGTGAAGTAATCCATCAAAGAAAATATAAATAATCAGCATAGGCTTAATTTATTTTAATGGAAATATTTCTTTAAGCAATAGAAATATAAATGCCTTATGCTCATACCATTTCATGGAACTATAAAACTAAATCAAGTGTATAAGTTAAATACAAACTATTCAACTAATATATAAAATAAGTAAAAATAAATAATAAAGTGAAAATTATTAAATTAATTTAGAGTAATGAATGATGTTATTTGCTGCTTCTAAATTGTTGATGTTTGATTTAATAGAAAATGTACTGATGTATTTAGTTTTACTTGCAGCGAATATTGGCCATTGTTTGAAATCATTATTACTGTCATCATTGCTTTTCTTCTTTGAATATAAGCTTTATTTTTAATAATAGATCCATTATCTTGAAAGGTCAATTGGTACACACCAAAATACAAAATGGAAAATTTTTAAATATTGTTTTTAAAATTCTTTGCTTTTCCTTGATGCCTTTACTGCTAACTAATCATTGCTAGTTTGTTTAAGTACATACACACACACACACACACACACACACACACAGGCACACACACACAGGAGTTTACAAAATAGCCAGTGACTGAATTTATGCTAATGGCCAGTTCTGCAGTCTTTTTTGGTTTCACACGGCAAAGCAATGGGCTGCTCATTCTCCACTATCTGTCTCTATGAAGTGACTGCAGAATCTCAGAGCGCACGTTGGAATGGAATTTGGCTCTCTCTGGTACCATACTAACGTACTATACTAATGTACAAGGCAAGTGCTCCTCTAAAATTGTGTGGGGTCCAGGAAATCTAGAATATGATTTCATTACTTTAGTATTATTGTAAATATGAAAATAGAAAAAAGTGCCTGTTAGCTGTTTCTTTCCTCCTTGCTCCTCGCCTGACTGTCTTGGAATGCAACTACTTGGAACATTCCCTTCTGGAACTGCTCTACCCTGAGATGGCCAAGCAGCTTGTTCTGGATCTGCCTTTGACATCTGAGGATAAGCTGCCAGCCAAGGTCCTGTGCCCAGATGTCTTACTGTGAGCACAGGAGAAAAACAAGAGAATTCCGTAGCTAAGCCCAGTCAGTTTACAGAGATATGCAAGACAACACTAAATTGTGGTTTATGTCACTGGCTCCAAAGTTTACACTATTTCCTTGATACTGCACTGTGGTCTATTAAAAATTACAACAAAATGCTCTGATATTAACACTTTAAAAGTTGATTCCTGTTATCTCCTTTTGTCATTATATATCTTTCTAAACTAGCAAGGTCAATTGTGGCTAGCACCACTTTATAGAAGAGTAAATACAGCCCAATTAGACATGGACCATGTACCTAATGCAAGGCATTTAACAGTGCCAGCCAGGACTGTGTATGCAAAAACATTTCCCACACAGGCTGCCATTGTACCTACCATTTTGCCAGAAAAGATTTGTTTACTTGGCTGATGATCTGTTTATATCTCCAACTGCTTCTTATTAAAATGTGAGCAGTACCAGTTTATACAACAAGCAAATTGTCAGGTATCATCCTGTCAAGGCCTGCCTGAGAGTACACCGGGAGAGAGAGTTATTGGTTTCAAATCAGGGCATCCATAGTGGGGGCTCTAGGCACAAGCTCTTTCTTCAGGAAGCCTCTTAGATCAGGCCTTAACCGGAGATGCTCCTTGATTGGTGGCAGTCACACTAGTAAGTGAGCCAGCCAGACTCCAAGCCCCTGGCTTCCTAACTCCAGAATTTTTTGCTCAAAGGGACCTGGCCAGTGCTTTGGGTTCACTCTAGACCGAGCCCAGTACTTGGTCCTCCTGAGGGAGCCATGCAGTACCTGAGAATGTACAGCTAACTAGGACAGCCCCAGACAAATAAGTGAAAGAGCTTTCAAACTCCACCTAGCACAAGAACACCTCTCGTTTTGAAGTTTGCTCCTTTACCCTATCAAATACTCAGACTCTGGTGTTTCACTGGAATGGAGTCATTTGCAGTAAACCTGAAGATTGCCTACAGAACCTACTTAAGTCTCTGCTGGAAGCCCAAAACACCACACAGCTATGTGGTCCAAATCCCTGGGTCAGACACATGCGTGGCTCGCGGATCACTTCTCAGCAAAGTTCTCTGGTTGACTGTGGATGCAGCCAGCACCCTCGCTGAGTGCCAGGATAATCAAGATCACTTTGCCCATGCATGAGGGTTCCGGGAAACATTAGAGCAGCTGTAACTCTTCAGGTCATTCAAAGCATTTCAAAAGCCACAAGAGCAGTGTGTTAGCCAAAACCACACTCTCCTGACAACGCTTGGGGCTCTCAGAGGAACTAGGCACATGACTAAATATATTCATTCATTTTGCATTTCCCCCATCATTGAGCAGGATTTTAGTTTTGTTTTTGTTTTCGATTCCTGGTTCCTTCGAATACAAGTTATACAGGAGAAAATAAGCACTATAAAAATAAACGTGCATTGTTCACAAAAAAATAAAATACTTAGGAATATATCTAACAAAAGAAGTAAAAGACCTTTACATCGAAAACTACAGCACCCTAAAAAAAGAAATTGAAAAGGATATCAAAAAAATGGAAGGACATCCCATGTTCCTGGGTAGGAAGAACCAACATCGTGAAAATGGCTATACTTCCTAAACTACTATACAGATTTAATGCAATT
>PVJO010032399.1:0-13228 GCA_004026905.1 Hystrix cristata | reverse complement strand
AAGACAGAACGAGCTCAAATAAACAACTTAATGTTGAACCTCAAGCAACTAGAAAAAGAAGAACAAAACAAACCTAAAGCTCATACAAGAGAGGAAATCATTAAGATCAGAGCTGAAATCAATGCAATTGAGACCAAGAAAACAATACAAAGAATCAACGAATCAAAGAGATGGTTCTTTGAGAGACTGAACAAAATAGACAAACCCCTAGCCAACCTGATCAAAAAAAGGAAAGAAAAGACCCAAATTCATGCAATAAAAAATGAAAGGGGGGAAGTCACAACTGACCCAGCAGAAATCCAAAGGATCATCAACACCTACTTCAAGAACTTATACTCAAACAAGATGGAAAACATGGAAGAAATGGACAGATTTCTAGAAACATACAAAGAGCCTAAATTTTTAAAATAAAAGTTTTCATCTTAGAATAATTTTAGATTCACAGAAAAGGGGCAAATTTGGAAAACTATATACTCTTTCATCATACATTCAAATTTTTGACTCACTGGGTTTTGGTAGGAATAAACAATTTTTAAAACACTGCTTTTTAAAAAATTTTTTTCATCTGTACTTTGCAATTGTGAGGCTAACATGGTCTCAGGAATCATAATTTACTGTTTAAACATTGAAATTACCAACAAAAATGTGTCATATATGGATCTCAAAAAGAATATGTTTTCACAGTATGAAGTTTAAGAAGGAAGAAGTTTACTGTATAGCTCAGCAGGGACCATGCCACATCAGATTACTCAGATTCTCACCCTTCTGTACTTGTCCACCAATGACTTCCAAACTGCTACCAACACCGACACTGGAGTTAGAAATTACAGTTTTAGTGAGTAAATGAATTCACAAAAATGGATCCTGCAAACAGTGAGGATTGACTATATATTTTATTTACTGTACTTACCTTTGAAGAACCATTGGAATACATTTGTATCATGTTTTCTGCACCTTGTTTTACTTTAAGTTCTATATCTAATTGTTTTTGTAAGGCCATCAATCTATTGCTGCTAGTAGAACAACGAGGGTCACTATTTGGAGTATCTGGAGTCCTTGGACAATCTGTAAATAAAGTGTTAAAATTACTTATTAGGATCAACTGCTGCCTAGAATTGGAAGTTCATATTGTTGAAGACTAATGAAAAGGATTTGAAATGAGCCTTGAGCAAAACTGTTGGTAGGAAGGCAAGGGGAGACCACACACTCAAGTCTATCACGTCTCATAGAGAATACCACATTAATTACACATAAAAACCAAAAACTTCAAAAAGACCATCAAATTATTTGGGGTAATCCACTTCAAATAATTATACTACGTAACTAAAATTCTTTACATTGAATTTCATTATTTTGTTTTTATCTATACTAGCTCTTCATCTTGTAAAAATGCAAGAAGACCATGAAACTAGGCCTGTTTTAGGTGGTAAGCAACTAGCTAATTACTGAAAAATTACTTAATCTTTGTGCTAAGGGTTCCCTTTTCTCCTATGGAAGGTAAGATGGAAGAAATGTTTTTCGTATTTGATTTTGTATTTTTTTAAAAAATTCACTAGTTCAAAATCATGAAAACATCATTTACTAACAAAGGGTGATCAAAAAATGCAGCGAATATTTAAATCAGGAAAAGACATATCATTATTCTCTCTCAAAATATGTCCCCTCACTTTGCACACACTTATCCCATCCTTCTTACTACTTTCTAAAGCAGTCTTGGAAGCCTTCTTTTGTGTCTTTACGAGTGTGATCAAAAACACAGTAAATGCTGCTGCCAAGTGCCATCCAATGGAAAGGCGGGCTTATGAAAATATTATGATGTGTTCATTGGATCTGGAACCATGTAACTTCTGGCTCTTCCCCAAAGTCAAAATGATCATGAAAGGTAAACATTTTGCATTGATTTGGGATACCAAAGCAGCAATGATGGTGCAGTTAAAGACACTGATACTAGACCTGACAGTCCTTTAAATATATAAGCACCCATCCTCACACACATCTCTATAATGAGTATTATACTCATATTACAAATTAGAAAACTAGGACATCAAGGTTAAGGAATTTACCCAAGGTCACATATCTAGTAGGTGGCACAACCTGGATTTCAACCTAGTTAGTTTTGTTCTGAAGTCTATCATATTAATCGATGTGCTATGCTGCCTCTACCATCTAAAGGTCTTGTAAACAACTATACAGACTATGTATAACAGTGTAATTACACAAACACACACATTTGAGAGAGATATCATCCAAATTTTACATTTCATGGAAACAGGCAAAGCCATAAGCTATTAACTGGGATTCAATTCAGGAAAGATTTCTGTTTTAACTGAATTCATGAAATTATAAATGAACTGCTTCAAAAGTTCATTTTATAAGTCATATTCTTATAGAAAGCAGATATAAAATAGATAGATTTTCAAATTAGCTCACAAAATAACACACACACACACACACACACATATGGTAGTTAATTGTGTTTGATTCTGTTTTGGCCCTGAAATCTAGTACACACCATGTAACACAGGTACACAGCTCTATGCCTCATTGTCTTCTTCTATTAAATAGTGGGAAACAGAATATACTTCATGAGTGCTGTGAAAATTAAATAAATTATGTGCAAAGACATTAGAAAAGGGTGTGGTGCACAGTAAAGATTCAATAACACTGACTGCACTCAAGTAGGAAGTGTGAGCTTATTTCTGTTGAGTCTATTGTAACAAAGAACAGTACAGATCTGGGAACATTTTGGTTTACTTTTTCTTTTTTATATAAATGATACTGTGTTAAGAGTTGTAATTAACACAGAATCTGGCATACAGTTTATAGTGAGCACATTGTAAAAGAACTGGAATATATTCTGGGTAGGATGCATTAGTTGAGAAGAACATGGCAATGTGTTGTTGTAAAATAGTTGCTTAGCCTAGGATGTGGGGAGAAATGATTCCTGTCTAAATCTTTGAACACTTATCTTGAAATGAAATGAAAGCGGTACACTTACTATTTCCCCACAGGACAGAGAATCAGATTCATTATGTAAAAGTTAGTGTGGGCAAGAGATGTACCACAAGATAAAGAGAAATTCATTACAGTTCAAGTTATCTAACAATTAAATGGTTTGCCTTAAAAAGTAATAAAAGTTTTCCGCCTCTGGAAACATAGAAGTTAGATTATAATCTGGTAGATATGCTATACAATAAATTCTTGTACATTACAGCAGGTTGTACCCAGGGCACTGAAATATCCACTAAGTCTGTGGGGTTGTAAAAATATTGTAATACCTACCACTGCTCTTAAGGAAAAGTATGTTCTGAGTTTTGGTAAGGATTACAGGAACAGAAAAAATAACAACACCCTCAAGAAGCTGGGCTCTGAGGTCAGACTGCCTGGCTAAATCCTATGGCTATTACTTATGGCATGGTCTTGGTCTCACACTTAATGTATCTGTGCTACAATTTTTTCAGTCACAAAATGAGGGTTATGATGAAGATAAAGCCTGTATAGTGCTTCAATCAATGCTTTAAACATACCAAGGGCTTTAAAAAATTAGAAGTCAAAATTCAGCAAAGTAACTAGAATTTCCACTCATTTAATCTTCACAGAAACTCAATAGAGATTTTTCATGTAACCTCTTCTTTTTTTTATGTAACCTCTTCTAAAAAAAAATACCAGAAACTATTAGAAATAATTTGCAAAAGTCACAAAAGTATATGTCAAAGCAGAATTTCAACCTTGATATGTTTTGTTTTATAGTCTTTTTTTTCTATTTAGGAATTAGAGAAATACTTGCTGTCTTCCATGAATTTTACCTGTTTCCTTAAACCTGCACTTAATTCTTACTTGCTACTTTTCTTCGCTGCAGTTTTCTTCCTTATACATTATGATCAGTTATAGTAAACATACAGTTGCCAATACATGTGCTAAACTCATCTTCATAATGAAACAGATTTCAAGATAAGACTAACTAGAACTCCTTATTCCTTCCAATCAATAAAAAGAAATTCTTATAAAATGAAAATTATTTTTCCATCCTAAGAACTGCTTTAAGATTTATAAGAAGAAATGTTGAACTTTTTTTTTTTTTGTGGTGCCAGGGATCGAACTCAGGGCCTTGTGCTTGCAAGGCAAGCACTCTAATCACTGAGCTAAATCCCCAGCCAGAAATGTTGAACTTTTACACATTTTGGAGAAGGAAGAAACTAGCTAGACCCCGTGATTATACTAGTGACAAAACTTTATTTGCTGTATCCACTACTAAAATTACCAAAAAAAAAAAAAAAAAAAAAAAAAAAAAAAAAAAAAAAAAAAAAAACCAAAGAAAAACCTAAAAACCAAACGGTTTTTTTTTCCCTTGGCAGGGGAAGTACATGAAATTGTACATGCATCTATCAAAGACATTTTATGCATGTCTAAATTACAGTCGAAAAAGCATCAGAGATAAGCCTAAGAAATCATATCTTTATGCACATTTAACCAGTATAAATTGTGCTTTTAAGATGGGTAGCGGACAGAACTGTCTTCATTGAAACATTTTTAATGGCTTCTCTACATATAAAGCCCCAACTACACAGCCAGGCATTAACAACTTTATACTATGTAGCTCCAAGATCAGCTTCCAATAATATTTTTCTGTCAGATCTATGGTTCAGGTAAACAAATTTTCTATTTCTAAAAAATAAAACACATTTGTTTTCTTCTATGCTACTGTTCTCTTAGGCATTACTTTCACCAGGAAACCTTTCCTAACCATCCCCAGTCTAATCAGACACCCATTCTAATATGTCTTCAAAATTTAATCTCTTCCTTCCATTGAAATATTGTACAATAATACTGTAACACTCTGTTTTCCCTCATAGACTAAGCATCTTGAGAATGGGTACTTGTTCATATCTATTGTGATGGATGAGTTTAAAAACAGATCAGACTAGAAAAACAGATTAGCACTTAAAACAGGTGTGTGTGCGTGTGTGTGTGCGTGTTTAGGGAAGATGGGCTCAGCTTGGTGGCACACACCTGTAATCCCAGCACTTGGAAGACTGAAGAGGGAGAATCACAAGTTCAAAGTCAACCTAGGCTGCACAGTGAGGCCATGTCTCAAACAAGTAAACCGAAAAAAGAGTAAGAAATGGAAAACGAACATATAAGAGACACAGGAAGGAGAAACAATAGAAGCATAACTTACTGTGTTTCAGAAGGGAATTAAGAAAACAGTGATTCCAAGAATATGTAAGGAAATTAAGACTACAATTTTTAAAGAACTAATGAAAGAAAATAATCTATAAATTCAAGATAGCCAATCAAATACAAACTAGAGCTATGCAAAGGAAGAAAATTCATTCTTGGACAAATCATGACAAAACTTCAGAAAATGGAAGACAAAGAGAATCTTAAAAGCAGTCAAAGAAAGTTACCTTCAAAGGAGTTACTCTTAGTTTGAAAGCTGCCTTTTCAACAAACAATAATGAAAGATAAAAGGAGAAATAAAAATAAATTTACTGTATCACAATAAAGTTTAACACATAGTTAGCCCACAATTAGAAGTCACAAAGCTCAAGCAGAAATAATTCACCATAAGTGAGAAAAAAAGCTACAAGCTTAGCCTAGTAGACTTCACTTACTGTAATTAAATTATAAACATATCAAACACACACACCTAATGAAGGGGAAGAAGGAGGAAGAGGAAGAGGGGGAGGAGCAGGAGGGAAAAAATATATATATAGCTAAAAAACCAGAAATTTCTTTACAGAAGAAATCAAAAGGCTAACAGCATCTAAGATTTATAGCATGTAAATGAAAATCCTATGTCTCCTTTGTTACCTTGATATAAAGAGAATAAATGTATTTTTTTTAGTGTCAAAAGAAAAAGAATGACTGGGCCAAGAGATCATAAAAAGCTAGTAAGATTAATAAAATATAGCCTCTAGAAACAAAACATGTAAAGTAACAAATCAGAAACACAATATGCATGACGAAAAGGAAACTGAACATATAGGTAGAGTATTAGAGAAATGGAGAAAGATTTAGAGAAATTAATATTTAATGGGTATTCCAAAAAGAGAAAGAATGCAGGAACTGTAACATTCAAAAATATGAAGGGTAAGAATTTCCAATAACCATTACACAAATCTCATGTCAGGAAACCCAAGAAATTCCAAACACATCAAATGCAAGGAACTCTATACCACTATTCTAAAATTGTAGAATTCACAAGACAGTATCTTGATGAAACATAGGAAGAAAGGGCAGTTTATCTTGGATAACCAGTGGACTCCAGGAGACCATGAAATTATACTTGCCTAGTGCTAAGAGAAAATAAGTGTCAACCTAAAATTTTATGTCAGGGGAAAATCTCTTTCCAAAGTATTTACTTTACGAAGAAAATAAGAATGATTCTAGAAGGTTGGAAGCACGAGGGAAAAAATGATAAATACATAGGTAAGTATAAAATATGCCTGTATAGAACAATAATATTTAGATCTAATTTACAGAATTGAGGATAAAATGATAACTAGCATATGGACAGCAAAGACAACTAAGTAAAGCAGATTAAAGTATTCTAAGTTCATTGTATGGCATGGGAAGATGATACACAATTCAAGAGTCTAGCTGACAAGCAGAAACCATATTAGATATTTGGAACAGAAGGAATTTAATACAGATAATGGGTTACATCACATATAGCCAAATATTACATAAGTTCTTTCCCCAAAGAGCTCAGATAAAGATTTATATCCTGTACCTACCTGTGAGTGCATGTACACAAGAGTTGTGTGTGTAAATATGAGTATTTTCAAATATGCTCAACACTAATAAATTTCGTAGTGAGCACCTTACACCCACCACTTAAATTCTGCCAATCTGCACACATATACGCATACATGTGTAGAAGTATAGAGAAGTAAGATAAAGCAAACATAGTTGGTAGGAGGAAAAATTAAGAGTTGGAATTAACAGCAGATCCTGAAGTAATAGGCAGATACCAATAAATTTGCACTATATTCCATGGAGAATGGAGAGCCTTTGAAAGGTTTAAAACAAGAACACGACAGGATCAAATCTGAATAGTAGGTTAAAAAATGTTGGTAGCAATGTTTAAATTGGAGTACTGAAATACCTGACTTGTAAGCTGTACAGTAAAGGCAGAGAAGACAAACAGATTTGCGACCTATTATGAGAAGAATCTATTGGAGTTGGTGACCTACAGACTTACATTGGAAAGTAAAGCTGATCTATACTAAAAGTCAAGTTTTAGTTATGGACTACTGAGGTGATGTCATTAATGGGACAGAAAACATAGGGAAAGATGTAGAAATAGTGTTCCAAGAAAAAAAGAGTTCAATTTGAGACACAGCAGGTAAAGGCGATAGGACACCCAAAGGGGTGGATATAAACTATCAGGAAGCCCCCAAAACACATTCTAGCTGGGAATAAAACTTTCGAAGTCACCAAGAAAATAAGACATTGCTAAAATATCCCTAGAGATGAGATTTCCCAAGGTCAGAATGAAGAGTAAAAACTGAACTTGTTGGATGCGTCCCTGACAATGTGTAGAGAGTATGAGATATGCTGCTTTTAGTATTTTTGCTAAAACCACAAGTGAAGAGTTGGCTTCTAAGAGGTATTAAGAGTTAAGAACATGGAAACAATCCATATCCCTAGAAGGCTTCTAACTACCTAAATTCCAGGTTTAAACTGATTTCTTGATTGTCTTGGAGGTTGGGAATGCTGGCTGACCTTGAGTATAGCTTCTAGTCAAGCTTCCTCAGAGTTTATTTATACTCAGACAGGTTTCATGTTCAGAATTAGATATGATTAGATGCCTCACACTTGAAACTTTATCAAGCTATTAAACTACCTTGTTCACCAAACACCCTTGAAAAAGTATATGAAGATAATCTTCTATTTTTCGAGTGAGAAAAACAAGATCTAGAGAGGTTCCAAGTACTATACAACCATACAACTATGTAATGTCTGTCTTAGTTATTCTTCTTGTTGACAAAATACCTGACACTCACAAGTTAAAGGAAGAAAAGTTTTTTTTGTCAGCTTACAGTCTAATATAAGGCAGGGTGGCATCACAGAGGAGAAACAGTTCATAGTCTGGCAGGCAGAAGGCAGCAAGCAGCAAGCAGCGAAGCAGTAGCCTGCCTTTCCCTTTTTTTCCAACCAGAGTACAAGCATTTTGGGTGGTGCCACCCATACCTAGGGTAGGGCTTCTGTTTTCAGTAAATTCATTCAGCCACACCCAGAACTATGCTAATTCCAATCAACAGACTAATTTAGTATCACACACCCTTAATACTACTATCACACTCCCTAGCCCATTCAGATCTGAAAAGCCCCACCTATGATCACAGCAGGCTTTGAGGGGCCATTTAGATACAAGCCACAACAGGTCCATCTGGACATCTCAAATCATATAACCTCTCTCTGGTCTTCATTTTATAGCCAGCTGACTCTGCTCAATATTCAGACAGCAGTACTTGTTACAAATGAGATGTCTGCTTATAGAACAAGGCTATGCAATACATTAAAAAATTAAGCCAGGGACGGTGGCACACACCTGCAATTCCAGCTAGGCAGGAGGCTGAGGAAGTAGGGTTGCAAGTTTGAAGCCAGCCAGGCAACTTAGTAAGATCCTATCATGAAAAAAACAGCAGGGAGTAGGGATGTGACTAGGGATAAAGTTCAATGGTAGACTGTGTGTGAGCCTCTGGTTCAAACTCCAGTACTGGGGGAGAAAAAATAAAGAAAAAAAAAGAAAAGCAAATGGAAGAAAGATGATTTAGGTAAATCTAGCAAAAATAAATTAACATAAGTAACATTATACTGAAACACTAGCTTACAATTTATTCATTTCCTTAACAAACTTCCACCTCTGACTAAGTTAACTTTCACTGGTCAACATTTTGGTTTTCATTCGGTACTAACAAATTGGTATTTTAAAAATAAAAAGCTGCAGAATTGTGTCATGTGTTACAGTTATGTGAACTGTTTATACTTCCCCCAAAGTTCAGCTTTCCTTTTTAAACAGATATGCTTGCGTTTTATAGCCATCTGGATCCTGCTCAAATTAAAACAAATGCTCATTATTAATAGATGTTTAATCACTTACTGTATGTACTCAGGATGACGTTTGTCAGATGTCAACAACTGAAGTGATTTTGCTTAATGTAATCTCTGGTTTACTTTCCTTAATGCATTAAAAACAATGGTGATGCCTAAGACTGTGGTTGTGACAATTTTTGTTTAAAGTACAAGCAACTTAGGCATAAAAAATTATCTATATTTGCTATATCTTACTGTTTGAAAATTATAACTGTATCTCCTAGTAGAGGAGACTTTTTCATTCTGTATGTAACTCTGAGACTGGTATACACACAGTACTTTCACTCTTAAATATTTTTCTACTTTGTCCCCTCTGGTGACAATAATGTGTATTATTAAGCACTACATATCTCTTATACTGGTTTAAAATGTACAGTATTAGCAATACCAAATGCTGGAGAAGACACGAAACAGATGGTACACTTACGCATTACTGATAGAACTGAAAATAATATAGCTACTCTGGAAAACATTTTCTTAGTTTTATGTAATGGTAAACACATTCCATCATATGACTTAGCAATTCCACCTCTTAAAACTTTTGCTCCTACAAGAACTGGCTCATGTATATTTATAAAAGCTTTACTGATGATTGTCCCAAACTAGAAATAACCTTAATGTGCATAATACAATGAATCACTACATAGGGATTAAGAAAAACAAAACAAAAAAACCCTACCAATATACTTAACTTCTGGATGATCTAAAAGGCAACATACTAAGTAAAAGAAGTTAGTTCTGAAAGGTTACATATTTCACGATTCCATTTATATGACATCCTTAAATAGAAAGCTGTATTGACAAAGAAGAGATCAGTGGTTGCTGGTAAGTATGGAGTTGTGGGAGAGTGTCACTACAAAAGCATAACAAGAGAAAGAGTTCTGGGGCAGTGAACTACATACTATTCCTTTTCCTGATCACCGTAGTAGTGAGACAAATCTATGTTAAAATTCATGAAATGGTACACCAAAACAGTTCATAACATCATTCAAGACACATTTACCTCAAAGTGGGAAATTCAACCAGAAATAAGGGATGCATACATGTTACATAACAAAGTAGACCACAGATTCTGCACTTAATGTTTTTCTACATCTAAAATTCAACTACAATTTCCATGTCACATTTAGGCAGACAAGAATGACTTCATAAACTACATTTTAAATAGTAATTGGTAAAGAAAGTTCCCCTAATATAGCTACGTTAGAAATTTAGAAGAATTTGCTATGACTAAAAGATGATCTCTATACTATCAGTTTTATATTAAATCAATGCTTCCTTTTGGACAGTCCAGATATTGAAGAAAAATCTAAGTCTGGTGGGGTTTGAGAATATGGAAATAAGAAGAGCTACATGAAGTAAGGTGAAAACAGTGGGGCTGTATACTACACAAATTACTAGCTATACTTAAGCATAAAAAAAATTCTTTGCTTCTTTAGGGGTAATGATTCATTTAAGAGACCAAGATTCAGGCAGCTGGCTCTTTCCCAAACACTTCCTTTTGGAGTCTCAGGTGCCAACTAAAGCTTAGATTACCAGCTCACTTTATAGAGACCAGCATTCTTTCTCATAAGGTACAATCATTCTCAGCTAACCTTATCTTTCTATAATTTCTATGTGGAACAATAATATCCCATGAGTCTATTCTCCTTTGTAAAGTTTTATTTTAATTGACAAATAGTGAATTATATATATTTTATGGTGTGCAATGTAATGTTTTGTTACATGTAAACCCTGTAGAGTCACTAAGCAGGCAAATTAACATGTGTAAATAACTCAAATATTGAACAATTCTTTGTGGTTAAAACATTAAAAATCCTCTCTATTTGGTACCTGAAGTTAAACATTAACTATAGTCACCACACTATGCAATAAACAACTGAACATATTCTTCCTAAGATTCTATACTCTTTGACCACTAACCCATCTTCCCCCATGCACCAGCCTCTGCTAACCAGCATTCTATTCTTTACCTCTGAGTTTGACTTTGCTTAGATTTCTTATAGAAGTGACATCATTCAGTATTTGTCTTTTCGTATGTACCTGGTTTATTTCACCTAGCATAATGCCCACTATGTATATTCACATTGTTGCAAATGACAAAATTTCCTTTTTTTTTTTTTTGGTGCTGGGGATTGAACTCAGGGCCGTGTGCTTGCAAGACAAGCATTCTAACCACTGAGCTAAATCCCCAGCCCAGAATCTCTTTTTTTAAAAATAAGGCTGAATAGTATCCACTGTGTATTACACTTCTTTATTTTATTTGGAGACAGGATCTCACAATCTATCTAGTCCAGCTGGCCTTGAACTCACAATCCTCCTGCTTAATCCTCCTAGGTACTGAGATTATAGGTGTACATCACCACGCCTAGCTGTGTTACATTTTAAAAATCCATTTGTCCTTTGAGGGACACTTTGGTTGCTCACATGTCTTGGCTATTATGCATAACATTTTAATAAACAGGAGTGTGGACTTCTCTTTGATATACTGACTTTACTTACTTTTAGTATATACTCAATGCAGAACTGTTAGTTGCTGTGGAGATTCTATTTTTACTGAATTGTTTCTTACAGTGCTGAAAATTGAATTCAGGGCCTCATATTTGCTAGCAAGCCCTCTACTACTGAGGTACGTACACCCCAGCCTCTTTGTTTCATACATACGGTTTTTTGAGAAACTTCCATGTTGTTTTCCAAACTGGCTAATTTGCAATATCACCACCGCACAAGGGTTCCCTTCTCTCTGCACCCTTGCCAACATTTATTTTTCAATTTTTTTAATAACAATCAAATAGGTATGAGGTGATATCTCATTGTGGTTTTAGTTTGCATTTCTCTAATGATTAGAAAAGTTTAACATTTTTTTCAGGTATCTCTTGGTCATTTGTACTTCTTTTGGTAACTGTCTATTTGGGTCTTTTGTTTATTTTTTAATAGGTTATTTGTTTTCTTGATACTGAGTAGTATTAATACATACATATTAGCCCCTTACTCAATACATGACTTGCAAATATTTTCTCCCAATCTGTGGATTTTTTCATTCCACTGCTTCCTCTGATGTATAAAGGAAAAATTTCAGTTTGTTAAAATTCCATTTATCTATGTTTGCTGTGGTTTCCTGTGCTTGTGAAGACTTATCCAAGAAATTGCTGCCCAGACCAATGTCATAAAGCTTTTTTTCCGTTTTTTTCTAGAAATTTCAGTTTCAATTTTTTTTAAGTTTCAAATTTTACATTTAAACCTTTAACCCATTTTGAGTGAGACAGGGCCCATTTCCATTTTTCTGCATGCGGACATCCAGCTTTCCTAACACTAATTACTGAAGAGACTGTCCTTGCTGAATAGAATCCCTGACACCTCTGTCAGAAACTGACCATAAATGTGTAGATTTCTGAGCTATCATATTCCCTTGGTTGATATGTCTTCTTTGTGCCAATACCATGCAGTTTTTATTAGTATAGCTTTATAATTTTAAATTCAGTAGTATGATGCTCCAGTTTTATTCTTTTTGCTCAAGATGATGATTCCATACAAATTTTAGGATTTTTTCCTTCTGTTTCTGTGAAGAATGACATGGGGATTTTGACAGGGATTACACTGAATGTGGACTGTTTTGGGTAATATGGACATTTTACCAATATTAATTATTCCAATCCATGAGCACAGGACATCATTCCATTTTTTGTGTCATTTTTAATTTCTTTTATCAGTGTTCTATAGTTTTCTGTGTATAGACCGTCCACCTTAGTTAACTTGACTCTTAAGTATTTTAATTTTTTGAAAAAGAGGATGCTTTCAAATCTTCTTGCCAGATCTAATAAGTAAATACTGTTTACCTTATAATATACAAAGTAAAACATTCATTGAAGAAGATATCAGAAAATGGAAAGATATCCCTTGCTCCTGGGTAGGAAGAACCAATACAGTGAAAATGGCCATACTCCCAAAACTGCTATACAGATTTAATGCAATCCCAATTAAATTACCCATAGCATACCTCACAGAATTAGAGAAGACAACCCTAAAATTCATTTGGAACCAAAAGAAACCTAGAATAGCAAAAGCAATTCTGGGCAACAAAAGCAAAGCAGGGGCCATCACAATCCCTGACCTAAAACTATAC
>PVJO010032398.1:0-13231 GCA_004026905.1 Hystrix cristata | reverse complement strand
TGCCAATCCAACACTGACTTCACCGGGTAACTGAATCTAGTTTTTGACCTAAATATATGTATGTGGGACGGCTTAGGAGTGAACTCAAAAAAGAAAGAAAAGGAAATACTGTATAAATCATGTTCTGGCTTTCTTTTTAGCTCTTAGGCACTATTTATTCTACTGCTCAAATTTTGTTTTTCTAAAATATATATATTCTACTATTACTTAGGTGTCTTTTTGTCCTAAAAAAAAAAAAAAAATCCCTGCAGTGTTATATACATCCTTTAGACATAGCCAGATTTGCTTTGGTGCTAGAAAGAGAGAACTGTTCTTCTGGGAGCTTAGATTTGCCTTAGTCAGATTTCATTTACTGTAACAAACTACCTGGAGTAATTAATTTATAAGAAGGAAAGGTTTACTTTGGCTTAAGGTTTTAGAAGTCTCAGGCTTTGCTTAATTGGTTTCCTTTGATCATTGATGTGTCAGGATATGGGTGATTTCTTTTCTTTCGGTAAGTTTGGCTAAAGGTTTGTCTGTTTTGTTTTTCCTTTCAAATAAATAGCCCTTTAATGCATTGGTTCTTTGTAGTTTTTTAGTCTCAATTTTATTAATTTCTGCTCTGGTCTTTATAGCTTCCTTCCTTGTATTAGCTTTGGGTTTGGATTTTTCTTGTTTTTCTAGAACGTTGAAGTATATCAGGTAGTTATTAGCATGAGTTCACTCTGCTTTTGTGCACTGAGCATTCACAGCTCTACACTTCCCTCTTAGGAATCCTTGAACTGTGTCCAGCAAAGTCTCGTACATCATACGGGCATTATTGTTTGATTCTGGCCACTGTCTGATTTCTCCCTTGATTTCCTGTGTGACCTAATGATTATATAAGAGTGCACCATTTTTCTTAGCATATGATTGCACGATAATGATTACATTCATCCTGGGGAGCTGATACATATACACAACACATCTTAACTCTTTCTTACTACCTTCACCTCTCTCTCTGGCATTCTCTTGGTCCCCTTCCATATGCACAAAAAAAATCCTCCCTTTGGCCTATTATCTTTTATTTTGCTCTCTAATTAATTTCTGCATTGCATTTCTCATATAAGAGAAACCATGTGAGCTTGGTTTCTCTTATATGAGAAACCAAGAGCTTGTGTGTCCGATTTATTTCACATTATGATCTCAAGGGGCATTGATTCTCCCACAAATAACTCCAGTTTATTCTTCTTTACGACATGGTAGTACTCCACTGTGTGCGAGTACCACTTTTTTTTTAATTCATTCATCTGCGGATGGACATTTAGGCTGCCTGTGAGAGTCCTGACTCTCTGATAATGCGATCACAAGACAGATCCTTGGAGAAGCAACACCAAGATGTGATTAAGTGAACAGAGTGGCTCCATGCAAGCCTGGCTTTGAGTGAAAGAAACAAGACATGAACAGGAAGATGGAGAAGGGTGGCTGGGGTCCTTCAGCGCTAGTTCTGGTCAGCAGACAAGCTCTGTGTCTCCCAGGAGAAAACCTACCTGTGTTCCTAGTAAGCTGATCCCTGGAATAAATTCATCAATGGAGAATATGACTGCATTGCAAATGCAGTCAGAATTTTCAGAGCACAAGGTCTCGGACTCTGGGAGAATCATTTTCTTATATAGAGAGTAAAAGATTGCCACATTTTTAAGTGACACACAAGCATCATTTTGTCCTAAGGATTTTCTCCAGGAACTGAGGACGGAATTGCAAAACCAAAGATACTTAGAAATCTGTTTTGCGGCATATCTCTGTTGGTATTGCCATTCTAAACAGCTTGCAGGTAAGGGTTATGAAGTATCCAGGCTTTGAAATTGCTGGGCTGGGGAAGATAAAGTTTAGCGTAGAAGCTGCTGGAGGAAGGCTTGGCCCAAGAGGGCAGCATAAGATTCCAGGGTAAGGGATTAAAATTGACATCCCACTGATACCCAGTCTGTTCTGTGACTCCTATGTTTACATTTTATTTTCTAGTCCCCTTTTCCCCAAGTGAGAAATTCACATTTATCAGCTGCAAACTTTGCCCCATCATGCTATAAGAGTGTGTTCCCTGGAAGAAGTAAAATCCCAAATGGCCAGTAAAATTTAATTCTGCTCTAAGGGAACAAGGGCTATGGTTTTCTTCTGGGGATTTTCATGATAGTTTCTCAATTGGTAGGGCAGAGAAATCGGGAATATTTAAAATGTAAGCTTAATTTTCAAGTGCAGAATGTAATCTTATTCAATTTCTCTAGGTAGATTTAATATAATATTTAAAAATTTCTTTTCTAAAAAGATTTTAATTTACTCATAATAAATATCCACACATAGTGCTTAAGCTTGTCTATATCAAAATAATTGGCTTTGTGATCCACACTGGGAATTGGTAATGTGCACTCCTGGATGTTTCCAGGTGGGTCACAGATCTGTGAACTTAGTACTCTGTATAGTTGACTAAATTCTACCCATGAGCACTTTAGGACTTTTTTCTCCTATTCATCTAATATTATAAAACAATTCTGTCATGTGAACACCCATCAACATGAATCTACTAGGTGGGACTGTGTCTCTCAAGATGCACTAGTAAA
The DNA here is from genome assembly GCA_004026905.1 of Hystrix cristata. Lineage (NCBI taxonomy): Eukaryota > Metazoa > Chordata > Mammalia > Rodentia > Hystricidae > Hystrix > Hystrix cristata. The sequence goes on along the minus strand of PVJO010032398.1, from coordinate 10,658 downwards.
AGTGAAAACAGACCTGAGTGAAAAGCGATGTGCACTATAAATCTGCCATAGTAGGTGCTCAGGGGGATACCTAGTTCACCTACTAAAGTGGTTCCTGTGTATTAAAAATGGCCCCCAACTTTATTTTGATGTACATTTACTTACACAGGCAGGAGAATGACATTACTTATGATTTAAATTAACTTATATTTCTCTTCCCTCGATGATTTTCTCCAAAGAGATACCCTTTCTTTCAGCCCTGAGGTTAATGCCGTGGATATATTTTAAGTATGCTAGCCTATGTTCTGTTATCTCTGGTCGAGGTTCATCTATATGTTGCATAATCATCGCCCATAACAAAGCCACACTCTAGATGGCTTAAACTCCAGACATTTATTGTACCCCAGTCCTGGTGACTGAGAGCCAGAGCTCTAGGTGTGGGGAGAGCTGGTTTCTTCTGCTGCATCTGTCTTTGGCTTGGAGACACCGTCTTTTACCTGCGTCCTCACAAGGTCTCCTTTGGTGTGTGTCTGTTTTCTTCTCACCTCCTTGTATATGGAACCCAGTCTTGTTGGCTCAGGGCCACCCTAGTGATGTCGGTTTATATCTATCACCTTTTTAAAGACTCTGACTTTGAATATAGTCACATGCTGCCAGTAGTATTCAGGACTTGAGTGTATAAATTTTAGGGGGACATACGAGAGCTCACAGAAAAGGATAGCGACAGAACAAAGGTACTTTTGGCACAAGCTCTTGATCCACCAACTACAGACTCTTCTGTCAGGGGCATTTAATCAATGAGAGACAGAGAGTTTCAAATGTTTATCCTGCTAACAGTCACAATCGTAAGTTCAACTACAGAGTGAAGGAATCAGACTGCCACCATTCTAAATTAAACATCAACCACACACCATGCTGTGCTCACGTACCTGCTAGAAATGTACAATCCCAGGTTGATAAGGCCCAGCAGCCAGAGCTGCAGCCTTTGACTCCTGTTATTATTCAGCCCTGTGCTTAGCAAGCAGCCTGCACCTACTGACCATGACTACAGTCCATAAGTTCCATCCTTACTCCGCCCTGCGCTTGACAAGTAGCTGCAACTCCCCATGTGTTCCCAAGCCTCATCCCTAACTGGTAACCACAACTCCCTTTCAATGATCCCCCAGCTTATACTCATGACCCTCTAAAAAACCTCATAGCTTGTATGAGAGTAAACAGTCTGGTCTCTAGTGCCAGAGCGGCCCCTCTCTGGTTCGTTCTGAAATAAACCCATCCTGTGAGCTCATACCTCTGCTTCTTTTGCTTTTTCCTAATGCAGAGTCTTCCCTTAATAACTTGAAGACCTCCATGGTTTGGATCTTGAATGTCCTCCAAGGACCATGGGTTAAAGACTTCAACCCTCAGTCTTTGGAGCTGTTGGGAGATGGAGGAAATGATAAGAGGTAGGGCCTAATGGGAAGAAGTTAGGTATTAGAGTGTGTCCTTAAATAGTACAGGAGGTCCCAGACTTAGGAGCATTTGAGTTGTGAACTTTCATAGAGATGAGTGGACCTGCGTTAGGAACACTGATGATGTGAACAGATCACCAAAGTAGCCCTCATGTCTGCCACATGTTACAGCTGGGCTGCTGTGTGCTTACTGTACCGGGTGACCATGCACAGAAATGCAGTGCTCAGAAGTGCAGTGCTCAATCAGAGCCCGGGATATGCGGAAGCAAGAGGGTAAGATTTAGATTGTATGTTTATGTCAAAGGTGTATAAGAATCACTTTGTCAGACTTACGAAGGAGTCTGACTTACAAACACACTCCCAGGATGGAACTCGTTCATAAGTCGGGGACTTCCTGTGTAATGGCCTCCTTTACTTCTTATTTTACACTTTCTGTTTGGAAAATTCTTGCCCCCACAATAAACTCCCACCATAATGTACTGCCACAGGCCCAAAGGGCATTGGGGCCAACCAACCATGGACTGAAGCCTCCAAAATTGTGAGCCAAAACATCCCCTTTCTCTTTAAAAGTTGATTATCCAGGGCATTGTGTTACAGTGATGGAAAGACGAGTAATAAGACAGTTTTAAACAAATGACTATGATCATCAGCAACCACAGGAGCCAAGCAAAAAGAAAGATTGTCACAACACAGAAAACTGTCTCAAGAGTGATTTTCTGGAAAGTCCAGCCCTAGAGAAGGGTAGCACACTTCACACTTGACTCATAACCATTCCAGATTCTTAAAAATGATGTTCTTATGTACTATAAATGTGTACAAGTAGAACAAAATAAAGGAAGGGATTGAGGAATGGGTAGAGCAGGGAGAGAGAGAACGGAAAGGAGAGGCGAAAATTTATTATGATGTGTTATGTACATGTACCCAGTCCACACAGGGAATGTGATCATTGTGGACTACACATACATACTAATAAATGAGACATGAAATAAATAAAAAGTACAAATCACTGAAGATAACAAAAAGTCAATGGCTTCTTTTAACTAAGTCACAAAGTCCTGGAGACCATAAAGAACATGTACCATTAAAATTAAGTTGCAAAATAAAAGATCGATTTAGAAGGAGCCATGAGATAGAGGTATTGAGTCAGGGCTTTAAGATGTATTTTAGGAGGAGATAGTCTTAGAAGAAACACCTGTGTGCAGGACCCAGTAACTGATGCCTGGATTAAAAGGGGAAAAAGAGGTACTGGGCCTTTAGCTCAGTGATTAGAGTGCTTGCCTAGGAAGCTCAAGGCCCTGAGTTCAATCCCCGGCCGCCCCCCCAAAAAAAAGGTCGGGGGGAGATAGCAGCACAAAGAACAAGATTGGGCTCACCGAGCTTTCATCCTCTCCAGCAACACAAATATTTAGAAAACATCCGTGAAATCTCCCTAGCTTGATACTACTCAGACTTCCAGCTTGGGAAAGAGGATACCCAACAGTCCCTTCCTACAAAAACCTCGATGCCATAACTGTGGCAAATACGTGAAAATTCCTTTTGAGGAAATCATCCGGGAAATTTTAAAGCCACTCAACATTCAGTGGGCCGACTCTGCCACAGAATTCTGCAGATGCGACTGGGTTCCTCTTCTCCAGACTTGTATATTTCAGAAGGCTGCCAGAAAGACAAATAAAAGAAAAAAGGAAAAAGAAAAAAAAATATGCCTGGCTTCTCTAGCTACTAGTTCTACTACAGTCTTTCGATTTTTTTTTTTTCTGTCTTCAATCAAAAAAGAGAAGCATTAAAAAAAAAAAAAAGTGGGTTGGGGATTTAGCTCAGTGGCAGTGCACTTGTCCAGCAAGGGCAAAGTGCTAAGTCTGAGCCCCGGCACCCCTCACCTCAAATAAATGTAGTAACTCACTTGTGTCCGGCTCAATTTTTATCAGGGTCATTTTGCTTTTCCTACATAGCAACTTTTTACCAAGACACCCTGGTTTTTAATAATATGCACATTTTCCTTTCTTCTGGAGGAGGTAAAGGCTCCCTAATTGTTAAAAAACACAGGGTGTACTGGTCATGGGTGTGTTCTTTTTTACCACCTTGTAGAAGGAAGGTTGGACATGGTATATGGTTTTGTTGGTTTGCAATTCCTGGATTAGAAACAAATAGGGAAAGATTAGCCAAAGGGTGCAAAATTATAATGAAATGTGAGGAATTAGATCTGAGTTTCTGCAGAACATTAGGGAGAACATGGTTAGTAATATCCTATGGCATATTTCAAAATAACTGGAAGGAATGATTTTGAGAGTTCTCACTACAAGGGAATGATAAGTGGGTGGCAAGATGCTTCCCCTCAGTCCCACGGTGTGATTATTACACAACATATACTCGCACCCAAAACACCACACTGCACCCGCCCATAGGAATGATTCAAATAAAACATGAAGAATGAAATTGTTGAAAAAATTAGATTTGGGTCAATAGAAGGCAGGTTTTAAGACGAAAAACAAGTGAGGATAAAGGGAAATGTGCACCTCTACTGATGCCTGCAGATTTTCTTCATCGTGAGAAGAGAGAGTGAAAGACAGGTAGAAAAACTGCTGAAAACAGAGTGATATTTGTTCAGCATGGATGCTAGAAAAGGCAGACTCTGAGGGCTAATGAGCAGAGGAGGAGAGAAAGCCTTTAAGCAATTTAGGGGCAGCCTGAATCAGGTCCCTTTTTTTATTACTCCCGAGCTCACTGTGCGAGCAACATGCCATTTGCTGTGTAGGACACACAAGATCTATGAAAGCGAGAGCAGCGCTGCGCACGTCCAGAAAGCTTGTCCCGCACCGCACAAAGCTGCGTTGCCGGGAAGCTAGACACACGTTATTAATTTACTTCTTTCCTCGGTTACTTTTCAGGCTGTGGAAATGACTAAAAATAACTCACAGGATTATATAACTCATTTGGCTATAATACTATTGCTATCTTTTTACTTTTCGACTTTGTTTCTTCATCTCTTTTTTTTTCCAACGCTCTTGCAGGCGGATCCACCCCGAGTTGTGCAGGCTGCCAGCCATCTAAAAGATCTCTGTCTGCTTTAGTCCTTTCTTCATCAAGTCCTAGAAGGCCGGTGCTCTTGAGGGCTGTAATTTCATCTCTGTAATCTCGGCAGGGACTTTTTAAGCCGTGGGTTAAATTGTAAGTGGAGTGCTTCAATATCCAGGGTTCTAGCAGTTAGGTGTGAATGTTTTTACTGCATTTACAAAGCCTCGTTTCTCCAGGAAAGCTGGGGGAGAAGAACAGGGAGAAAGAAACTGAGACACAGTTTGGGGGATCCTACAGATTGAGCTAGTGTCAACGAAATAAGGAAAGGAGACACAGTGAAGTCTGCTAGAGCTAGAAGGGTTGGAGATCTCTGGGTGGATTGGTACCTTTTGGTTGTAGTGAAGAGGGGTGCAGAAGAGGTTCTGTGTTACCAGACATTCTGCAAGCTGGGATTTAGTATCCCGTCTCCTCTCATCATGAGTTGATAATTTTTTTTTTTTTTTTGGTGGTGCCGGGGATCGAACTCAGGCCCTTGTGCTTGCAAGGCGAGCACTCTAATCACTGAGCTAAATCCCCAGCCCCTGAGCTGATAATTTTGCTTCACAAAAGTTTTCTTCCTTTGCATTTTTATAAAAATCAAGTATTCACAGAATGAAATCTCAAATTTCCATCCTGGCATATTTTAAAGGCATTTAAAAAATTTTTATTTTAATGGTACATTTTAGATGTACATATTGATAACATTCATCATAGGGGATTTGTACCTGTACATGATGTATCTTGTTGCTTCTTTTTTTCCCATTCCCTTCCCCTCACCCCCTCCTCCCTATTTACAAAAGATTTGTTTCCATTTTTTCCTTCCACTTTTTATTTCTCTTGTCCCTCTGTTCCGTTCCCCCTCCCTTGTTCCCTTTCCCATTTGGACATTTTCTTCCCTTTTCCAATATAATGCATTTTAGTCTTCATTTACACTTCAGTTTCTCACACCAGAGAAACTATGCGGACCGAAGTCATAATAGATCAAAAATATGCTGGTCAAACAACTAGAAGATTTCCAGGGGTGCTTGGAGAGCTACAAACAGAATAACTCACCTCTCCAATTTTCCAGGGTTAGACACTGTGATGAAATTGTGACTTGCTTTTAAATCTTACATAAAATTCTCTAATTAACCTGACTGGATTTGTTCCATTTTATATATCGTCGAAAGTGAACAATTCAATGGAATCTACTTAGTTGAGTGCGTGCCAGGAATAGAAGGGAATCAGGACCCATTCAGTGTTTGAAATCTGTCTCTCCTAATGCTTGAGGTATGACTTCGCAACGTATCAAATGTGTTTTAAAAAAATCCCCATCCGTATTAAATATTTTAATATAAACTGTCAAGGGCAGGAATCTACTTCTGCTAATCCATCAAGTATGAATTAGTCTTGTGCTTGTCCCATGCAAGTCATGATATTAATTAAGCTGATCCATTTTCCAGGCTTCATTAAACTTTCCTTTTAAGGGGTTAGTTGGGATTAGACATGTACTGTTCGTGCAGACTCGAACTCTTGGAGGTATCATCTGTAAGAGTGTGTATTGCAAAGAACTGTTAATGTGCAAAGCCACTGACTAGCAATGAAAAACTTAGTCCCAGTGGTTCAGAGCAAAATCTAAGAGAAAAAAGGCCAAACTACCTTTCTTCAACTCTAGCTACAGGCACAGGAAGATAAATTTTTCTCCATTTCAGCACTGTTCATTTTTACAAATAGGAATTGTGCGAACCTTTATCAGTAACGCTGTGGAATTTTATTACTGGTACAACCACAGGATCTCCTACAGCCTTCGAAGAATCAAATTCACTTAATTTTTTTAAATCCCTCCGAGTCCGTTAGCATGCTTGAGAGAACTGATAGTCTCAATAATATGTTCGTTGACTGGATGGCTGAATGAATGAGCATAACCTATATGGAAGACACAGTTGCTTGCAATTGGGAGAACTGCTTGCCAGGGAGATAGAGAAATAGAGAGACTGCTCCATCTCCCCAAACCTCCATGATGTCCGACGGTTCAACCTATGTTGCTCTTTCTCCATTAGAGTAACACAAATGATAATCAGAAAAATAATAGGATTCAGGGCTGGGTGTGTCGTTTGGGTGTAGAGTGCTCACCTAGAACAAAAATAGGATTCGTTGATTGATTTGTGTTCACAATAATTGTAAATTAAAATACAACTAATTAATAATACACTTTAAGATCCATGGGCTGTCAGGAAGGAAGGGCGGAGGTTATAGTGACCAGTGTTAAGGGCTTTCGAAGCTGTCTTTCTGTTGGATACGTTGCGGAATCAACATTCTGTGTGGTGTTACACACAGCACTTAAATTACGAATTTGAGACTGAAGAAGTTTACATGCTTTCGCGGTGTTGGACATTGGAAAGATGACAGAATTTCGAGAACTCTGATCTACCAAATCCTGTGCTCTTGTGTTGACCGGTAGCTGTTGAGTGCACATTTGTAGTAGTTTTTGCTACCATTGGCTTAGTTTTGGAGATTCACCATCATTGCCAAACTTTCACCAGCAAGTCTGGTCAGGTAAGTCCTTGTGTGTTAGTCAACACTGCATCATGACACAATACCTAAGAAAAACAACTTACAGAGAGAAAGCTTTGTTTGGGCTTATGGCTTCAGCGGTATCAGTCTGACTTCACCTGGCTCCATTGCTTTGAGACCTGTGGCAAGGCAGAAACATCACAGCGGAAGGGTGTAGAGGAGGAAAACTTATCATATCATGGTAGCCAGGAAGTAGAAGGAGGGGCCGGAGACAGAATATACTCCTCTAGCACTCAACACCAGTGATTTTCATCAAATAGGTCTTATCTCCTGCAGTTTCTACCAGCTCCCACTAGTGCCTTCAAATTATCAGTCCATCAAATATTAACTTTAGAAATGAGAGCCCTCATTGTGCAATCGCTTCCCCAAAGCTGCAGGGAGAGACACAGGTCTTCAACACACGAGCCACTGGGGAATATTGAGACCTATACCATAATACCTTGCCAGGATGCAACCCTGCTTGTTTTCAATTCATTATTAACCCTTCTGTCTTCATTGAACTCCTTCTGTCACTCGTTCAATGTCTTCCCTGGTGCCTCAAATGTTTAATGTATACGTTGAACTGACCATAGAGTCGTCAACAATGTAGATGATCTCGCTGCCTGCCCCAGGGAAGATGACAAAAATGCACATTCATGATCTCACTATTCTAGGGAGTCAAGAATTTAGGCCAAGTGGGGCTGTTTTCTTAGAACCTACCTGAGTTTCTATAAGGCAGCGATGGGGCTGAGTTCTCTTCTGGAAGAGGGATTGAGATCACAAGGTGAGGGAGGTTGAGGTCAGCATTTGTTTTCTTGTATGATATTTGATACAAAAATATGGTGAATGGTTAAGTTAAAAAAATTACTACAGTAAGACACACTCTGTCTTGACCCCCCAATAGTTCTCTCTTTGAACACAACTTCCCCTTTTTTCTTGCCACTTTCTAAAGTAGTTCTGGAAGCCCTCTTATTTCTGTTGTCATGGCTGCCTTTATGTCCTCAACTTAGTGTCAATGGTTTATAGTCAGGGTGACTTTGGGGATGGGCCAGAAGTTCCACAGCAGCAGATCAGGTGAAAAAGATGAATTAAGACACTGCAAGGCTTTTATGTGACAAAAATTGCTATAAACTTTTAAAATCAACTCAGAACATTAAGGAAACCACAAAAAGACACTTACAAACGAGTACTTCCAGAACCGCTTTAGAAATTGGCAAGAAAATGGAATAATTCTGTCTGAAGAGAAGGGGAATATCTGGGGGATTCATGGCAATGTGTTTTTCAGAGTAATAAATATTTAAAAATTTAAACATTTACCATATAGTTTGATCATACCTCATAACTGTAGACTAAAGATCCTAAATTCTTGAAGGTTTTGAGCTAGAAGGCACCCTCAAATCTTAGGGGCCCTAGTCAACACAAACACTGTATTCTTCAAAATTGACAAGAAATTCTCTGAGTCATTTTGCTAGTAAGAAAGAAGTGTATGTAAGGTTAGTAGCCCTCATTTGAGTGAGGCAAAACACAAAGGAAATGATAAAAGATGGATACAAAACACAAAGGAACAGATCCCACCCAATAGGCAAAGGGTCCAAGGGAACAAGAAGAGGGCAAAGAGAGAGAGGAATAGGAATTCAAAGGAACAAAGATATCCTGAAAATAAGAACCTAATAACCCCAATTTTAAACAGTAACATATACACTAGGTACTACAGTCAACTTTATGTAATTGTGACTTAATATTGCAGCCATGTGCTTGTTTATATTGCTCATTGTTATACAGAAATGGCACAATGTCTGTAAGTTTGTGTAATGGACTGTAAGTTTGTGTAATTCTGTATAAATTTTTTTTTTAAAAAGTCACATGCCATATTGCTGGACACACTCAAGGGATGTAATATTTATGAAAGTGAATGTAAGGAAGTAAATTTGGGAGCTCACATTCAAATTTTTCCGCCCAGGAAGTGACCAAAAAAATGATCAGATCATTTGTTCTTAAAAACCATGATCAGTATTGCCACCCAAACATAGCAGAATAGAAAACATTGGAAAAATAGAAAATTTCTATAATGAGAAAGACTCGTATTACGATACCAGAAGAAGGTGTAGGGGGTGACTTAATGTTCTGAGGGTGTGTGGTATAGACATGGGGACAAATGTACACATGATAAATGTTCATGTACCTTAGAGACATTAGTGATTATCCCCAAATCAGTGGAAACCATTTCTATGCTTTTCCTAATGCCAAATAGAAGGATCTGTGATGGTGATAGGAATGATGGTAATAATTATGACAAAAATCATGTATTCCTTTTGCTACACACAATTGAAATTTCTAGTGCCTTTAAAATTTTATTTCAATTCCTTTGATTAAGCCATTTCTTTATCCTGTGCCTCTCCTACCATACAAATTTTTCTAGAAGAAAGAGGTATTTAAATTTGGGGACTACAACAGTCATTATTTCAATTTAGTTAATTATTCTATCAGTTAAATATTGGATCCCCTCTCTCTTTTTTTTTCATTTCTTTTTTTCCCCTTTTCTCTTTCCTTTGCACTCTGCTTACAAAATTGCAACCTCTGCCTGAATTCAATACCTGTGGACACTTTTTGTTCCTCCCTGATGATCACCAGTATGTGTCACATATCTCCCAATGAAGAATATCTGCAAGAACTAGTATTAATCCCAGCAACTCATCTGCATTTATTGGTTGCCTACCCTCAAGCAATAGATTGCAGTGATGTCTCCATTCATCGACTACCCACCATGTAGAAGGTTAAACATACAGAGCTGACATGTATATTTTAGAAGAAATGCATTGCTTCCTTCATACAGTTTATAAAAGTGAAGTTCACTGAGAATAAAAACTTACACATCTGAAAAGTGACCAAGCTCCAGATACAACACTTTATTTTATTTTTTTTTTCTTATTTTACTCCAGGATCACAAGTTCAACTGATGTATGGGGTGATAGATTGAAATCTCAAATAGCCATGTATAATCATTCATCTTATCTGCTCCTTAAATAGATTCAGATTCTTTAAATCCACAGGAGTCTCCTTGGTTGTTCAGATTTACACGTAGAGAGAAATGTAAAGTTACGTCTAGTTGATAACCTGCACAATTTCTGTGAGTGGACACAGGATTTTCTGTTGACTCAATATTTTCTTTAATAAAGAAATAAGCTTTCAAACTACTAAAGGTGTACACTTAAGGTTCACCCACACACTCATTTTCTTGCTATTTTGATGCCATATGTGAACTGAGATGCCTTATCACAACAGAAATAAAAGTATAGAGTTGTAACTTACTTTGCCACCAATCACTCGATCACTGGAGTCTTTCTCTTTTCATTAATTCTGTAGATTTTTTCTCTTCAGTTTGTTGTATTTTCTGTGTTCTGGTTCATGGAAGCTGCATACTTGGAGGAAAAAACACGTTTGCAAAATTTAATGTGTTTGTTATATAAATCAGTAAAGTAAAACCTGGCTCCAAGCTTTGTTTTGTTTTCTTTACCTAGAAGCACGGAAACATATTTATTGTTGTAAAATATTTGCTGTCAAAATTTACATTGTTTTACTGTGAAACCCTGAGTCAAAAAATTGTCACTGTTTGGCTAATCTCATAAAGTAGGAAGATTTTCTTCTATG
>PVJO010032397.1:0-13218 GCA_004026905.1 Hystrix cristata | reverse complement strand
GATTCGTTGATTCTTTGTATTGTTTTCTTGGTCTCAATTGCATTGATTTCAGCTCTGATCTTAATGATTTCCTCTCTTGTATGAGCTTTAGGTTTGTTTTGTTCTTCTTTTTCTAGTTGCTTGAGGTTCAACATTAAGTTGTTTATTTGAGCTCGTTCTGTCTTCTTAATGTGGGAGCTCAATGCGATGAACTTCCCCCCTAAAAGTATAATTTTAAATTATTATTTTTAAAATATTGAACGTATAACCTGGTTGATAGTATACTATATTTTTGCTCATTTTAGAGCAAAAATACGCTGTATGATTTTCATTTACTCAGTTTTTATAAACGTGTTACATGATTTCAATTATCATTAATAAATGCTTTAGTATCTTGAAATCATGTAATTTAGTCCTTCAGGGTGGTTTACTTAAAAGGAAAAGAATAAATGATGAAATTTCCCTTATTATTGCATATTCACAAATAATCATGATAAAATAGTTGTAGGTGTTGAAAGTATTTTGGATATTTTGATTCGTGACAAGCTTATAAAACTGTTTTCATAGTTTAGAAAAATAAACCTTCAGGAGGTTAGGTAAATTTTCAAAGATACAGTGCCTTTCTGTCCGAGGACCACTGATTAAACTCTCTCTTCACGACAGTGGAATATGGCTCAGATAAAATGACTGAGTATAAGTGTGGTGTTTCTGCTTTTATTTTGCTCTTTTTGTTATGGTTGCTTTCAACCTAAAAATTTTTAAATGAATTTATAAGCTGTTACTTCTTATACTGTGTCCCTGTACCTTGTACAATGTAGTGCTCTACTTATTGCTAGCAAACAGGTATTTAATAAATTTTAGTGCCCATTGGAATGTTTCCTCTAAAGTACTTCAGCTATAATAATGTTGTGTTAAAATTATATTTTAAGTTAACCGTGATGGATTATAGAAATATCTAGGGGCTGTATACTGTCTTATCTCAATAAAACTAAGCCCAGGTTTACCATAGGCTACATACATACATATGTATGTGCTTGCGTGCAAGTGCGCGTGCACACACACACACGCACATACTCATATGACTCAGTCAATAATATATTTAGGTGATTTAATTGATGTGGTTCCAAAATAACTGGTTCACAGTTTTACATTTCAGCTCTCTCTATATTTTGAAATCCCATTAATAAAAGTTTATTTTTGTTCACTGACTCATTCATTGGCTGTTAACTGGCACACTCATTCTGTCTTATGAATCTGACATTGTTTTATACCTATGAATCTGGTCTTGAAACAGATTATTACAATGAACTTACTTGATGTTCCTTTATAAATTTCATATTTGAAATTTTCTTTATTTGTGTTGTTTAATTTTTTTCAGGTGGGTGTTCTGAAAGTACTTTGAGTTCATATTTAATTATTTTCTTTCTTTTTTTTAAGGATTGCAAGAAGTAGATAATATCAAGGACACAAGGAGTGGGAGAGATTGGACTGGGAGGCTGAACAGGTCAGGACATTTGCCCTATCATTTATTGATCATTATTTTGCTTCTCATTATATAGTTCTCAAATCTTCTACAACTTGTTTATTTCTTGAATGTGCTTTTTGGGAATGTCTTTAGATGTGCAAATTATGACTAATGCTTTTATATCGGAAACCCAGCTTTTGAGTATCCCCTTTTTAGGATTTGAAGATGCAAAGTGATTTAAACAAATTTTCAAAAGTAGAAGAAAAATTTTACCTAATGAGCTACATAATTACTCCAATTTGTATTTCTTATGTATAATGTTTTAAAACGTGAACTTTGTGATGACTTTCCCAGAATCAAATCCTTAAAACATGTAAAATATTAATAATTGTGCAACTGTAATGAAAGAATCCTTAGGTCATAAAAGTCAAGTTTCCTTTCTTCTCTGTTGTACGCTCTACACTCATGTGTACCTCTAAAAGCTCTTGACACTCTTCAGAGTCAATCTGTTTGCTAACAATAATTATAACTCTGAATGTTGGCCATCATATATAAAATGAAGGTTAATTAAAAGAGACAATTTCTGTGTACATAGAAGGATCCCAACAGTTAAAGGGTCTCCTGGGAGCAAGTCATCATGGAGGATTTACTGTGGCTCACTGTCCTCTGTAAGCTTGGAGTCATGCGGGCCTTCACCCCGACTGCTGCTGGGAGAGTGGCTGATGGATTTGTCTTCATCTGCTGGTCCTCTCAGCTCTCTTAAATGGAGATTACAACTCTTACTACTGTGGCTTAGCTATTCATGGAAAACTCAAAGGTTGTCTCCTCTGTGGTACAGGCCAGAGTTCCTGCTTCTGCAGCTTCTCTGGAGTTTGCCTTCGCATGTCTTTATCCACATCTATAGAGCAGCTGCCTGTTGAGTTTGCAGGTTTCATCCCACAGAGAGATCAATGCCTTTGTTTTCCAGTCTGCTCGGATCTCTTCATGTAAAATGATTCACTCGGGTGAGAATCAAGGTTAAACTCTTCTGCATAGATCCTTCCGGGACTTTGCTATTTTCTAGCAAAAGCATTAGGCACTAGACAAAGTTTTGTTGGCATGTACCTTCTAGGGAACATTACCACCAATTAACGGAAAGATAATTTCAAATGTATCTTGATGCAGCTCATGTGCTTATGAATTTCCTTAGATTAATTAGGTAAAAGTTCTACTTTGGATTGTACTGAGACCTTTAAGATTTTTTCTAATGTTGTTTCTCTGGAGAAGTTTCCTCATATTGAAAGATGATTATCCGTTCATCAACTCCTTTACTCATGCATATAAGGAAAGTTCTACTGCCCTAGAGATTTAATTCCTATGCAAGACAACATAAAGTGAAGATTTTAATATATATGGCAATGGAAATAAATACTGAGAAAGAAAATAAAGCAAGGTGAACACAAAATGATGGGAGACTGTTTCCAATGTGCTGTCTAGGAACAACCTGTGTGATAAGGAGAGAATGGAGCAGAGATGTGAAGGGAGGGAGAGAGGAAACCATTTAGATTTGTGGAGGAAGAGAGGTATATTTAGCGAGGAGTGTTGAGGAAACGGCAAGAGTAGCAGTGGCAGGAAAAGGGTAGGAAGCAGGCAAGTAAGAAAGGAGTCTGGGGACAATGATGTGGCCTTTGCACAGAGCCTGGAAGACTATGGTAGGACACTGACTATTATTCCAAGTGAACTTCCTAACTGGAACTTAGTAGATGGGAGACATGATGTCACTCACATGTTTAAAGCATCATTTTGACTTGTGGGTTGTATACAGCATTTAGAAATTTTCTCTTTACTGATAGAATGTAAATTTTGAATACACATAGACTTAAACTGATAATGATTGGGGAAACATTGTCTAATCAGATTACTGACTTGTGATAGTATTCAGGGAGCTGATGTTGGACAATATACCTGTCCATTTTATTTCGCCTGTTCTTAATTTGCAGAATTCTTTGGATTTTCAGTCATGTTATCTGGCTTTGTATAATAACGTGTTTCGTAAGAAAACTCTTAATGATAATGATATATATTTACAAATTGCATGCATCTGATCTGTTGCTTTGCACAGCCCAATTTCCCATTTACTTGGTATTTATAATTTCAAGCAGAACTGCATAGGTTTGCATAAATCCACAAATAAGTCTAGAGTTTTCTCTTCTTTTTGCAAGGGAGAGTGTTTGAAAATTATTTTGTCATTTTATTACAATTATCACATGATCGGTAAGACTGTGTACAAGGAAAAATATGGCATCGTTAAAAGAAATCAGTAGGAGTTGCTAGAAAGCATGAATCTTGGAAGCAGCTTGGAAACTTACAGCTGGATGATACGGTGTTAGGTCTTCAACCTGTGTTTCATACCAGATAACCAAATATACCAAATGTGGAGTGTTGTTTATTCTATTTTCCGTGTGTGTGTGTGTGTGTGTGTGTGTGTGTGTGTGTGTGTGAGGGATCGAACTCAGGGCCTTGTGCTTGCTAGGCAAGCACTCTAACCACTGAGCTAAATCCCCAGTCTCTCCTTTATATTTCTTAAACCATTATGTCCACAGATAATTATTATAAGTTGATTAAATATAAAATGATCTATGTTAGGAGTAGCTGAGTATAATATGAATGAGAAATATAAGGGTATTGTTTCGTATAAATGAGAAAGTAAAATATCCACAATTATTTTCAGAGATGTCATTAGGGTAGAGAAGATATTACTGATACTTAGGAGAAAGAGTTATTTCTATTATTTCTATCATGCAATGAATCAAGGCTAGTGAAAAAGAAATTTGGGAGGTCGGTGTGCCTTTTACTAGCAATCTTGTGACTGCCTAATAGCTTTATCAAATTTAAAAGATCAATTTATTAGACACTTAAAAACTGTTACTTAGATTATGAAAACCTAGATTTCAATTATAACTATGCAGCAAAATATAATACACCTCTTTGTTTATGAATATTTAGTAAAATTTTCCTGAAAATTCTCATTTATTCTAAATTATATCTTTTTACTTTTTCCTCCAGCTATGGATCCCTTCATGCACAAATTCCTGCAAAGTCTTAACTTATTTCCATTCTCTTTTCCCCTTTTGACTTTTCAGTCTTCTTGACTTCTTCTTTCATGACCTAGTCTTGCTAAATTTATCGGTAATATCCATCGTATGTCTCAAAGGTACTTTTTAGTCATTATTTTATTTAGTCCTTAGGTTCATTCAGCTGCTTGAATAGCTCTCCATCCCACACGGCTCTGTTTTATTTTGAGCGACTCTTTTATTGTTGCTTTTCACTGAGAATAGGTACATTCTCCTACCATACTTTTCAGAGTCCTGTGTTCACAGAATGTGCTGCGTAGCCTTGGTATGAAGAACTATAACTAGATCATTATAATGTGAGACAAAATGTCATAATGGCCATAAAAAATGCTACAAGGTATCATTCTTTGGGGGTTCATAGAGAAGAGAGAGAAAAACTTCATAGATAAGGTGGTATCTAGGAGTTGTGCTTTACGGTGCACATGATTTTGTTCATCAGAGAGACTGGACACTGGAAAGAAAGCCGAGTATATTTTTAAGGTTCTTGTCATTTGTTTGCTCGCTCTTTCCTCCTTCCTTCCTTCCTTCCTTCCTTCCTTCCTTCCTTCCTTCCTTCCTTCCTTCCTTCCTTCCTTCCTTTCTTTCTTTCTTTCTTTCTTTCTTTCTTTCTTTCTTTCTTTCTTTCTTTCTTTCTCTTTCTTTCTCTCTTTCTCTCTTTCTCTCTTTCTCTCTTTCTCTTTCTTTCTTTCAAGGGGATTGAACTCAGGGCCTTTGCACTGAGTTACATACCCAGCCCCTGAGCTTGCTTTTGTTTTTGAGAATTTTCTACAGTCTCTAAACTTCCCAGGCTGATGAACTGGTGATAGGAGTGCAGAAATTACAGATATAACTCAGTGTGCCTAGTGATTCTGGTGGCTTAAATTCCTTCTTGGGGTTGGATTGGAGTTAGTTTGGATGCAGGTCAAGGTATGCAAAGGGGCAGAGTGGCTGTCAGTGTTATTTGAGGTCAGATGGTAAAAGACTTTGAATCTTTAAGTTAGACTTGGAAAGCCATTGAAAAATTTGTTTTAGGAAAATTAGGGCTATGTCTTGGATTATTTAATGAAGATAATGGCAATATGAAGTTTACTGCAAGGGGAGAGGCTGTGGGAAGGAAGATGGGAGACTAATGCAATCATTAAGTAAGAGGAGAAACACTTGGAGGTAGAAAAAATGGACTCATTGGGGCTTGGTGACATTGAAGAGTGACGATGGGTGACTCTCAGCCTTGAGCGACTGAAATAAAGGCCATACAATTCCCAAGTAAGGAAATTACCAAAAGTAGGTTTTTTTTTCTTTAAATGATTTGTTCATGGGGAGCTGGATTGTTTTGAGAGGCTTTATAGCTAAAGTACCCATGTTAATATAGTGAGGAAATGTTCCATGCTGCAGATTCCAGAACTGGTAACTGAAAGTGAGGATGAAGCAACCGAATTTAAACCTGAGGGTTAAAGCTGCCTCTAATGGAGGAAAGGTGATCCAGACTGAGGCGGTGGTCTGAAAGACTAGTTGTCTGAAAGTCATGTGGAATTTTAAAGAAGATCATGTGAAACAGTGAAAATAAAAGCGACTCTGAGGTTTGAACTATAGTTCTGCTGCTTTATAAATGATATGGTGTTGTAGAAGCGTCTGGTTTACTTGTTCATTTATTTATTTTTCATTTCTTCATAGGGCCTGCTTTGCGCGGCCATGTGTACAATAAGCACTAAATGTAGGCTCTTTTGGCTCACTGGAATGTAATCATTTCTAGATTATGGAATTTTCAGGGAAACATTTGCGTATTCACTCACCCATTGACATATTCTTACTGAGTGTTAAGCTAAGGAACTCTAACATTGCCTGACTTTGCCTCCATTGCATTTCTTGAGCACATTTTTTATTGATTCAAGTTGGCGTATTATTCTCAGTTAGTTATGGGAAAAAAGATTGATTCAGACCTTGTTCGTGGTGAAATTGTGCCATCCACATCTCACACCAACCCTCCTTTTCCTCACATTGGTTGGTGTAGCTCTAAAGGAAGTGATGGAGAATTTTGCCTTCCCTCTTACAATAACAGGAAAAACTCACTACACTGGTTTCCTTCAGATGCTTATAATAAAATACTTGATTCATAAAGGACTTAAATCATCTTCTTTAACAGAAGTTAAACAAACCAATGTTATAGTGTTCTGCCAAATGCAACTACTATTTTGTGATGACTGAGAAGTTTTTGGACAGAAGTATATGTTAGAAGAGGGGAGCCCTATCCCTGAATGCTGCATTAGAGCTTGCCTGGGGTGTCCCCAGGAAGAGAAGCTGACACAGGTGTTCAGCACAGTTGCTTACTGTTTCCCATCAAGAAGGATGGGGGGGGGTTCTTAGCGCTGCTGGTTTGTGGCACTCAGCGTATTTGGCAAGCAGTCAGCCCTGGCTGTGGATTTCCCTGGGGAAAATAGAAGCCACAGGGAAGTCATCAGTGTGACCTTCTGCTGGGTAGTTGGCACACAGTCTCACCACAGGAAACCTTTCAGTTGTCATTTGCTGAACGGGTAGATATCAGGTGCTCATGGAGGCCCCCATTCAAGGTGGAAGGTAGAAGAGGAGAAAAAAAAAATACTGAGCATGCTTACCAAATAATTCCTAGTCATGAAACTTAACACCAAGTGATTTGCTGATAAAAGGGATTTGGGGGGGTTAAAGGAGGGGGTTTCTTTGGTTCTGTAAGCACAATTATAAGCTTTCCTATTTAAGTCTGACCCATCATATTGAAATGCTGTCACTAGTATCATTAGCAAGTAAAGTGTTGATAACATAGTCAAATGCACAGCAGAGTTCTGGCTCTTAAGTGTCTGGACTAACTCCCAATATTAGGAATAGGAGTCAAACTGCCATCACTTTTCCTGTGCTAACAGACGCCCTGCCATTAGCAGTCTGAAGGCAATTTTAATAAAATACATAGCCCTGCTGAGTTGGTCTCAAAAGATAAATAAGCAATGCAGAAAAGAAGCTTTTGTTTAAAAGTAATTATTTAAACTATGCATTACAGGTAATTTTCTTTACCAGTAAGGCAAATGCTATCAGAATTTCAATAATGATTTGGTGGTACTTATCTAAATAATGTGATATTGTCATTTCTCAGAGTTAAAGCAGCACTTTATTTTTGCATATATAGAAAGGGAGGACAAATTGGATCCAGGTGTCATGCGCCTGTGTTTTACAGTTGATACTACATTTTTGGGTGAACAATGTTGTATTCTTGGACAGATTTATGGAAATGTAACAAGCTGGTGATAGAGTTCTGGGAACTGCAGACTTGACTTCCAAACAGATTACAACAGGAGGGCAAGGAACATCTTTTTATTTTTCCTTTGCTGTCAGAAAAGAAATCACATTTCAGTCTTTTAAAAGCTCTTTAATAGGATGCTTGTATGTAAACCACAGTCACAAGGGCATAGTAAATGTGTGCATGGATCAGAGGAGCTAAAGCTTTGTTTGCCAAAAGGTAAAATGCTCAGAAAGCTTTTTAAGAGTCTATTTGGGAACCATTAAAACAATCACCTTTTCTTTCCTGCTTAGAAGTGACACATTACCATGGAACCCTTAGTATGGACCTCATTCTGGCCCTGCTGTAGGCGGCATGAGAAGTGGCCTGGGTAAGGGTGATGCCAGGGGTGCCTGAAGGCTAACATTCCCCACGCCCTGCAGGACGTGATGTGGCCTGTGCTCTGGTACAGCACAGTGCACGTTTCAAACCAAACTCACTTCTCAACCCTATTTTTCATGCTGTGTCAGCTTAGACAAGTAATTTGTGCTCTTCAAGCCTTCGAGAATGTGGAACATCTCACAAGCCCAGAAAGTTAGAAAGGACTGAAACACGATGGAAAGAACATAGGGACCAACTTAAAGTGGCTCCCAGTTGCTGAAGCTGGGACATTTGAGCAAGAAAATAATGATGATAATGATACTCCATTACTATTATAAAAAATATTGAATAAATAAATGAGGGAGAAAGGAAAGCTCTTTTTAAATAGTAGAATACCACTTAATAAATGAAATGAATGATAGAAGTAGGAATAATCATTTGGTAGCATCACAGTAATAATTGTTTCAGGCAAAGATCATCAAATGGATGCTAAATTACTGGGTGAAAATATAATCATAAATACAATGTTTACATAGTGTCAAACATATCTTGTCTCAAAATGCTTATTAGTTATAAAATGGAAAATAGTCATTTTACATTGGAAAAGCCAGCAGACACAAGTTTAAACATGTTAAAAGTTAGCATCACTACTAAAAGAGAGTTATCATTGTGATGTGCCTCTAGACTGCATTGAGAAAAGCATAAAAAGTAATTTGTCTTGTTCTTGTGAAAAATACATAAACTTAATTATGAAGAAATATCAAAAACCCAAATGGACAGACATACTAAAACAAATGGAAGTCCTTTCAAAAAGCAGTAAGCCTGTGGAAAACACCAAGACTGAGGAAGCATTCCAGATAGAAAGACACTAAGAAAATGTGGTAGCCAATTATGGTTCAAGAAAAGGACATCAGTGGGATATTTGTTGAAATTTGAGTCAGGGCTGTAGATTAGCCAGTATTACTGTATCAATGTGAATTGCCTGTTCATTGTACTGTGATTCTGTGAGATATTAATAGTTGGGAAGGTGGATGAATGATATATGGGAACTCTTTTTATTATTATTACATTTTTTGTCATCTGAAATTATTTCAAAATGAAATGTTAAATTGAAAAGGAAAATAATGTAATGTATTCCTTAAATACAGTATATGCATGTAATATCTGTCCTTTATTTTATAAAGGAAAAGGTTTTCTATAAACATTATTAGATTGCAAGAAGAAAAAGAAAATGACATGTACTAGTATGACTGGCGTGTAACCTTGTGAGCTGGGTCTTATTCTGCTGACTGGCTCTGTTACACACCATGTATGCATCTGGGGTGCTTATTGTACTTTCATATTTTGCTAGTCTATTTACCACTGAAACAAGAATAATGATCTTAACAGTATACCTTCTAATCATTCACACCGGTGGAGGAAAGGAGAGGTGTTGAGCATGGGACCCTAAATCAATAATTTTAAGAAGCACTCATGTGAAAGTTAAGATTTAATGCCAGTGGCGGACCAAGTGTATTCTAGTAGATTTAAAGCTCCAGATTAAAAACATTTTCATACAGGGAATGCCGAGCCAGTATATTAACTTCCATGCACACATGTAAAGAGATGGATAATCAAACGAAAGCTTTCTAGGAAGAGTCACACTACACAGAGCAGCCAGTTAGTCTTTGAGCTAGATTAAGTTAGAAAGAAGAGCTGGACTCACACCTTCCCAATCTTGGTGGTGAGAATAGGACCCAGTAATACTCTGATAGCATTGAAGGATGAGGGTAAAGGATCAGTAGCTATTTTGAGTTGCAGAGAGTTCTGCTATTTGCATATACAAGGTATACTTATAGTAGAAAAAAAAACAAGTTCATGTTTGAAATAGTTACAAATGTAGTCAGAGAGATTGGCTTACATTCTATAGGTAAGGAAACTCAGATTATATTTTACGTATATTTTATAAACAAGCAAATGCAGATTCAAAGATTCCCAGTTGTACAATTTGTAAGCTGCAGAGAAATAATTTGCATTGTAGCCCTGTGTTTACTTGGGGTCAGTTGATAAATCTTACAGCATCAGGGAACTCCCTAAAATGACATAAAATTTCTGTTATAAGATTTTTCAGACGTACTTTTTTTTAAGGAAAGGACAGAAGTTAACTGATTCCATCAGACTTTCAAAGGGGTCTGTGACATAAAACAGAATAAAATTTAAATTTTCTTTCCACACTAGTGCACAATATGAAGTGGAAATTTTTTTTGCCAAGTTTGGGAATATATAATTCTTACAGTGCACATACTCAGGAAGAGTCAGAATCAGTATAGCATGTAACAGATATTTTGTAGGACATTCTCAGAGTCACAGAGTTAGTGACAGAAATAAAACCAGAACTCCAGCCGCCAACAGTCAGGGAAGTGGTTATATCGCAAACCATGTAATGAATTGCTTTCTATGTGGACCCGTCTCTTGATAGTCCGGTGCTAAGCGGGGAGCCTCGAGGTCTTGTTCCCAGGTCGAGTATCGATGAAGGAGGTCAGATTCATGGGAGCCTTGAATAGCAGCTCAGTTCTGATGCTCCGCTGAGACACTAATTAGCATTCTGAGCATGAGAGTGATCTGAATAAAATTACAGATTGCTTGAGAATCCTGGGGTGGAGTTAGGGACAGTAGTAGAATTAACTTACCTGTGTAGAGTGAACATGTTTTTTAAATAGAGCAGAAGCTGTGGTTGAATACTGACTTGTTTTATTGCTCATCATCTGAAACACAGCTCGCAGAGTTTTAGCTTCCTGAGTTACCCTGGGGCAGTGATGGAGCCCTGGAGGGAGCCTTCTGTTCAGAGGCAGTGTACTCTTTCCTTAGAAGAATATTTGAATGATGTCTGTCTCTATGTGGCTTTGACCAGAAGGTTATAGCATCTGCAGAGACACGCAAATGTTGTTCCTTGCTATGAGCATGTGTATTTTCACGGCAAGGTGGATAAAACTTTTTGAAATATTTCATTCTTTACCATTAGAATCAGAGAATCAGCATCCCTTGTCATTCATATATGTATATATGACTTTCAGACCCAGGACTAACCAAAGACACCCCCCTCTTTAATCAGGCATGATTAAGAGAGCAATACAAAATCTAAGAGCTGGATAATGCTTGTCTAACTCACTTGTTCTGTAGACAAGAAACCGAAACATGGAGAGGTAAAATTCTTTATCATTTTACACAGTTAATAAGTGACAGAGCCAGAAAAAGTACCCAGATTTCCTGATTCCTGGCCCAGTTTTCTTTCAGCTGTGGCATGGCGCCTCATGACACATACGAGATTAGAACAAAATTATGTTTGTTGAAATGCACGAGAAGTGTTGTGAGTCTTTTGATGATGTTTTGTGGAAGGAGTGGGGTCATTCTCTCCTTGAGTCTTATTGTTGCTTTTGTTTTGCACTCTAAAATTAATAAATAAACTATGTCCCCTGCCTACCTCAAATTAATAAGGCTCTATTGATTTTTTTCATCTTCAACAATCTATTGTTTAGAAATTAACTTTCTGTTTCACAATAAATGTATACATACCTTTGAGTTATAAGCAGTTGAGTTCTAATTCACTAAGTGACTAATCTAAGAAATCACCTCCTTGTTAGGTGCACTAGATTGCAAGTGTCTCCTGAATAGTACTGCAGTGGTAGTATAGGGATTTGCAACTGGCAGGCAGGAATTGAATTGCCATCATTTGGCTGTAGCAGGAACTAGAGTCTTGTCTCCAACATAAGCATGAGCCAAGGTACTGTCTCCTTTTTTCTAATTTTAGTTGGAACCATTGGCACTGATATTACCTAGACAGACTAGTGTTATTTCTACCCAGCACAATCTGCTGGGATGGGCTCTTTTCCAAGCCATTCAGTTGAACTTCTCCCCCTGATTTACCAAACAGAGATTTGATTGGATAGAGGGGGCAGGAGCTTTCACCCTTTTCGTTAGAAGTCATTGTTCAGACATAGAAATTCTAAGTTTAATTGGTTCAGTGTTTGAGTCAGAGAGAACTGGTTGTTAGGACTGAAAATTGCAGCATGCTTTATTTGTGGGGCAGGAAGTAATTTCTCCAACATTTTGGTGCTGGGACATAAGTATTGTTGTGTTTAACAGTTGGAGGTTGAGAGAAAAAGTGAGGAGCTCTGTCTACTGTTCAGCCCTCTCCTATCTCGTTTCTAGAGCAGATGGATTGAGCCACAGTTCTAGCATGGTCCCTGATCGTGAGCATCCATTCCTGCTGGCATCGCTCATGGCTCCAGCCACAGTGCCCATGCAGTGGCTCACATCTGTGTCCCCTTAGCACAGCGCTCAGTGAGAACTCATCAGGCCATCAGTGTCCCCCACAACTAATCCTCCTATCGTTGGGATGAAGAGGTGACAGCACAGTGTCCCTGATCTTGACTCTGTATGCGGCTGTGCTTAACCTCTTTTCTCCTTACATCAGTTTGCCACAGATAGCCGCAGAGCTCAAGGCTCCCTAACTCCATTCCAGGAGCAGGCCAAAAGACCTCTGTTTTGTTCAGAGCCTGAACATAAAGTGTCTGTGTTATTTCCCATCCCATCCCAACTTCCCTACTCTGGATTTGCCCTGTGAGAATTAGAGTGCAGGATCTTTGTGTTAGCATTCAGGGTCTCTTCTTCCTGGGAATTATCCTTATCCATAAATCACAAGTGCTGCAAACATTCAAAATCTTTTGTAATTACATATAGACAGTGATTTTCCATATGTAAAAGCACAGACTATTCTCTGCTCTGGTTGTCTGTGACCCCAATGAGAAAGACTACATGGACTGAGGACGTTCATGTATCAGTTTATTTCCGGTATCATCATGTTGAAGTGTCAGTGGCAAATAAAACAGAGATCCTGCACTTTGACAGGGCCCCTGGTGAGTTCATGGAGTTTATTAATAGTTTTGTTATTTTTCAAAACAAGAGATCCAAGCACACCCACAACACAATAGCAAATAGATGCAGAGAAAAAGTCGTAGAATATGTTTAAATTTTATGTAGAAGAGTTTTAAAGTATGTATTACTGTGTTAGGTTTCCATTA
>PVJO010032396.1:0-13229 GCA_004026905.1 Hystrix cristata | reverse complement strand
GTTCCATTTGACCCAGCTATTCCCCTACTGGGGATCTTCCCAGAAGAATTAAAATCGTCATACCACAAGGACGTATGCACCACCATGTTCATAGCAACACAATTTGTAATAGCTAAGTCTTGAAAACAACCTAAATGCCCAACAACCAACGAATGGCTAAAGAAAATGTGGTTTTTCTACACAATGGAGTACTACACTGACATAAAAAAGGATAAACTAGAGTCATTCATATATAAATGGATGTTCCTTGAGAACATACTCTTAAGTGAAATAAATCAGATGCTCATGAGCACACATCAAATTGTTTCTCTGATATGAGAGACCATAACTGTAAATAAGGACAAAGAGGTGTAATAGATATTATATAAAAGGAGGATGGTGTGCAGAGGAGAGGAGTACTAGAAGGAAAGAAGGGGAAAAGCAGAAAGGCAACAGGGGAAAGGGAAAATATGCAAAATGATGAATGAACCTGCTGTAAATAGGGAGGGAGGGAGCAGATGGGAGGGACGGGGGAGAGGGGGGAGAACCAAGATACATCGTGTATAGGTACAGAATAAATGTAATGAATGTGACCATTGTATATAGAATGTACCAATACATGTTCTTAGTTTAAAATAAAATAAAATTGAAAAAAAATAAATTCTACATGATCAATGGTAGATGTATATTTGTTTCTACTACTTATTTTCTATTTCTACTTATTTTTCTAGATGTTCTTTTTTCTCTTCACTTTCCTCTTTCAACTGTTTTTTCTTTCATTTTCTCACCTTTTTCAACCAAGTTTTTTCACGTTCCTGAATTATACAATTGCTCTCAGTTAATATTGTTTTTGCTTGTCACTCAAACATAGACTTCAGATCTTCCACTTGGGATTATTTTCTTTCTTTCTGAAGCATACCCTTTAGAGTTTAGTGTGATAAACTCTCTTCACCTTTAACTTGACAAAGAGTATCTATATTGCTCTCTCACAATTGAAAGGTAATTTCTGTATCTGAGTACTTTCTTAGAGATGCATAAGGCTTTAGGGCTTTTTGTCTCAGCATATTGAAGGTACTATTTGTGTAGAAATCTACTTGCCATACATATTTTTTCATTGAGATTCAAGATACAGACATTCCCTATTCCCTTGCTGTTTCATTCCTAGATAAATTCAAAATATAATTATTTTTATATGATAGATGGGCATAATGTGAAAGTCATACATTTTAGAGTAAGAAACACATGGTTTGAATTCCCTACTGACTATGTGATAAGAAGCCTAGTCGTGTGTGCATGTGTGTGTGTGTCTAACATAATGCATATAATAGACCCAGGATGTTAGCTTCCTTATTAATAAAATGTTCATGTTTTCCATATGTCACTATTTTTACATATGTTACCTGTAAGTACTGTAAATCTTTATCGGACAGGAAATGGGGAAAACAATTTCAGTCTCCTCATTTCACATCTTTATTTGTATAACTTGTTTTCTTCTTTGCAATGCCCTAGTTACTGGCAACAGTAGACGAATTTTCTCTTCCTAGAAATATAATTCCTGTATCAGAGTATGTGGGCAATAAAGTATTAAGAAAATAAAAGATATTCTTCCATAGAGAGTTATTTAGGATGAAAGAATCACATGCAAACATACACACAAATCATATATAAAACTGCTTCTCAAACTAAAAACTCTTCCTTCCTAAATATCAAAGGATAAATTTGACTTTAAGATATTTTTCTCCCCTACTTACAGTTAGACCAAAGAAAAGCCAACCTAGTAGAATATGGTAGAAGACAGAGGTGAAGATTTAATTATCATTACATCTCTTGAGCTTATGACAAGACTTTCAAAAACTAGATGTTCTCAAAGTGAATTTTTGAAAAATTTGGAATTTTTTCACTTTTAATTTTAGAGGGAAGAAATAAGAGAAGATACATTCATATCAGCAAGTAAATAAATAAGAAATGAAACTTTCAAATTATGCCCTTAAGTCTTTTTATTCCTGTATTCTAGTTCCTGTATTTGCAGTCATAATTCTCAAAAATAAAAACTAATTGTCACAGCATTGAGGCACAGGAAAATCTCCAATGTTCAAGGAAAAAATGATTTTCTTCATAGTACTGACCTAAGCAAGGAGTACATGCATATCCATATTAGAAGGAACTGCAACGTAACTATATTTACAACCACTTGTTAATATTTTACATATAAGTGTAAAGAATATCATTATCTTATCATGTCTCTTCAAATTCAAATTTAAGTCCCCGAAGAGCTAATCATGAATGTTTTCTACAATACTGTTTAGGTGGCTTAAACAACAGAAATCTGTTTCTTGCAGTTCTGCAGGCTGGAAGCCCCAGAGGAGGGTGGCAGCCCAGCTGGGTTCTGGTGAGGGCCTCTTCCTGGCATAGAGACGCGTCCTTCTTGCTCTGTCTCCACTTGGTGGAAAAAAGCTCACTCTCTCCCGTCTCTTCTCAAAATTAATCATCGGGCGAGGGCTCTGCCTTCATGATTTCATTACTCTTCAAAGACCCCACCCCCTACTGCCGTCACTTTGGGGTTAGCATTTCAGCATATTTCTTTTGGTAGACATGAAGGTTTGGTCTAGAGCATCCAGTTCCCAAATTCTAAGATAATTCTAAGATGGCAAGAGGGCGCGCTCCTGCTCACAAACGGGAGCACGGGGCCTCTCGGTGATGAGAGCAGGAGCCTCTGAGATTCTCCTGTGGCGGTTAAAAGTGTTCTGCCTTCTCTGAACTGAGGAAGAGAAACTCTTCCTAGAACTCGAAAAGCTTTCGCCACCGAAGAACTAGGATTTGACTCTAAATGAAGTAGCGTGGCCGCGCCTTGCTCGGCTGTCGGGAGCATCCAACCCAAATCTACCTGGATCAAGTGCCCTATTTTGGCCACTTGTTTTGACACTAAATCATGGACACGAAACAGTCCTGCTTTTGGAGTATTTTGATGCTCGCTTCTTGGCAGTGGCGCTGAATATCGAGTTCATTTTGTATTACTGAAAACAACAGTCTGAGGATGACCTTATGGCAGGTGGCACGGGGCCATCACATGGGAGACACGGCGCACGGGAGAGACCTACCCAGGCCGGCTGCTGCTGCGCTGTCTCTTCAGACAGCCCGCGAGCCCGCCAATCACGGGAGTGGGTTAATCCATTCATAAAGGCGCAACCACATCGCTGCTTGAAGGTCCCACCTCCTGGTGTCTCGCAACGGGGACCAGACTCCCATGTGAACGATTCAAAGCACAACACCAAGAAATGCAGCAGGCACATCCAAGACTAATCGGAGGAAGAGAAGTAAATGCTTGAAGGAATCTGCTGACTGTAATATGTACACTAATGCAAGAGGCAAGAGGGAAACGTTCAGCTTACCCCTGAAATAGTGAATGACTTACTCTCTGGAGCATGAAAACCCAATTCCCAAAATTTTGTTTTTTCTGGAGTTCTATCATTGCCTCCTTCCCCCCAGTACTGGAGATTAAACTCAGGGGCTCTACCAAGTAAGCTACACACTTGTATTTATATATACATATATAGCATGGTATGTAAATATGTTTTATATACGATATATACATATATACATGTGTATATATGTATATCTCATCTATATATATGGATAGGGTCTCGCTAAGTTGCCCAGACTGAGCTCAAACTTGCAATCCTCCTGCCTCAACCGCCTGATGAAATAGGATTACAGGTGTGTACCAACACTACAGCACTTCTACTGCCTTTTTACATGAAAAAAGAAAAAAGTACCAGGGAAAGATTCTCCAGACAGAAAGATGAGCTGCTTGTGCCATTTAAGCAACAGAGAAAGACGGTCTAGCGACTGGAGCACAGTGAGCGGAGTGCGGGGGCAGAAAACCAGGCTGGGAGGAGAGCAGGAATCACACTATGTGATCTCAGAAGCCATTAAAACTCTTCAACACTACTGTAAAAGCACCAGGAGGCTTTTAAGGAGGAGAATTAAATGACTAGATTTTACTATTTTAAGAGATCACTCTGTGCTTAATCTGAGATTTGTCCTCAGTGCTTAGAACAAACAAGCTCCAAAGGCAGGCCCACCCAGCCTGCGCAGGATGTGCTGGGCAAATGTGGGTGCTCCTCCCAGGGCTGCCGTCCTCACGGCTAGGAAAACAACCTCCAGACGCGGTCATGGTCCGTCACACATCAGTTTCTCACGACGATCAGAACTCTCTCACTTGCCCTTCACTGACATTGACCGGCACTGTCGAGACAATCAAGTTCCCCTCCGAGGTTTTAATGGTCTGTGCTATAGCTCAGGTCATAGCCTGTCTTGCAAAGAACCTTCTGTCAAAAATCAGACACCAATACATCATCAAAAAGACCGTTTTCTTTAGCTTCAAATACTTTGTTATTGTTGTTAACCTCGGTAAGAACAAAAGGCAAATCTTTTTCAAGCAGATGCCTCAGTGTATTGGGATCGGTGGCAAAATTGCTTTTCTGTTTCACTAAGCTGTATTAATGGTTTCATTGTAGGACCCTACTCCAGTGGCTGGAGTTACACGGTCTGAGATTACAACTCCTGATGAGATACTCAAATTCTTCTGCACTTTTATCTTCCATCTTGGGTGAAAAACCCCATTATTTGAGAAAATAGATATATTCAGTATATCTATTTATGTAGCATTTATGCATTCCCATATTTTTGGAGAATATTTATTGTCTTCCTATAATTATGTTTCTCTGGCGGGGACTCTGCTTGATAGGATAATGTCCTTACCCCAGGGTTTTGTTTGTTTTGTTTTTGTTTTAATATTTAATCCAAGAAATGCGGCTGATCTTTGTTTATGTCCCAGTCTGGCGGTGCTGAATTCTAACTGAAGCAGTTGTTTGGCATTTGGTCATAGCACTCATTACAGAGCATATCAGAGAAGATTATGCTAAACTCTGGCTCCTACACTGTCTGAGGGAAGTAATATTCTTTCCCTTCCATCCATCCCAGTCCCTTCTCTCGCCGCTCCTCCTAGATCCAACAGTGGACCAAAGGTCTGCAGCCATTCAAGATCTGGTAACCATTCCCAAATTCAGTCAACAATCTCTTACAGGTGGTCTCTGTGTTTCCCAGATTAAAACACGTATCCATCCAAAAGGAAACAGCACACCTTTCAGAGCCCTTAAAAATGAAGGTCTGTCCTTCACCTTCAGAGATACGAATGTCCCAGGATTGTGTTCCCCAAGCATGGTTTCCACATGATCTTTTGAGGTGCAAGATCACCATGACTAGACAGGTTGGCTGAGCCCTCACTTCCCAGAGCCTGCCTCTGCAGCATCACAGACCAACCAAGTCTGGAGTCTTTTCTGGCTCCAGGATTCAGTTTCTCATTGGCCAGCTTCCCATCTTAGACATTTTTATGTTATCAAATCAGAGAGAACTTGGAATGCTAGTTTCTGAGACATCAGAGTTTCCCAGCTAATCTTCCTGGGAGTTCACTATGGCCGATGAATGGGAATCTACTCTGATCAGACTTCTCTCCAGCAGGCCCAGAACCAAAGTCCTCAAATGAATGAGGGCTGGAATAAGGTGGTACAGTCACTCCTAGACTCACATCTCTTTCCCAGTCCTCTTCCCTTCTCCATCTGTGACCTACTTTAGGAAAACACACTGCCATTGTCAAATTCTCCCATCTAGATTTCGTCTTTATTTTTTGGAGCAATTTGAAATTCACAGAAAAACTGAACAAAGAAGACAGAGAGTTCTCATACACCCCTGGGTCCCCACCTCCACTAACTTCCCCTATAATTAACATCTTGCACTAGTGTGGTACACTTCTTACTACTGATGGACCAAAATTGCTCCATTATAATTAAAGTCCATAGACTACATTAAGATTTACAGTTTCTGCTGTACAGTTCCACAGGTTTTGAAAAATGCATGATATCAGGTACCCATTATTACACTATGATATGAAATATTTTCACTGCTCTAAAAATATCCTGTGTTCACCTAACCATCCCACCTCCTCTCCCTCTGAAACCTTAGCAACCACTGATGTCTTTCCTAACTCCATAGTTTTTTTTCTTTTCAAGAATATTATGTAGTTGGAATTGTGCATCATGTAATCCTTTGAGATTGGCTTTGTTAACTTAGTAATATGTATGTAAGTTTCTTTCATGTCTTCTTGTGGCTTGGCAGCTCATTTCTTTTTACTGCTAAATAATATTCCATTCTCTGGATGTGCCACAGTTTGTTTATACATTCACCTACTGAAAGATACCTTGGTTGCTTCCAAGTTTGGCCACCATGAGTAAAGCCATTGTAGATTATCACTGTGAAGGCTTTTGTATGGCCCTGTGTTTTCGACTCATTGGGGTGAGGACTTAGCATCAGGAATGTTGGCTAAATTAGTAAAAATATGTTTATCTTTGCAAGAAGCTCCCAAACTGCCTTCCAAATAGCTGTATCATTTTTAATTCTCACCAGAAATAAATGAGAGCTCCAATTGCTCTACATCTTCACCAGCACTTGGATTTTAGCTATATTAAAATACAGGCTTTTGGTCTGTTTTACTTTGTAATTATCTAAAGACATGTGATATTCAACATCTTTGCTTATACATATTTACTATCTATACATCTTCTTTTGAGAAGTGTCTATTTATGTCTTTTACTCACTTTTCATTGGATCAAAGGAATTTATGTTTTCTTCTTGCTCAGTTTCAAGAATGTTTCATATATTTTAGATATCAGCCCTTATCATACTGTTTTCCAATTTTGCTCCCAGAATGTCACTCTTTTTTTATCTCCTGTCTTTTTTATTTTTTATTTTAAGAGAGTCTCACAGAGTCACTAAACTGCTCAAACCTTTTGCCTCAGCCTCCCAGAGTGCTGGGATTATAGGCATGTGCTACCACACCTGGTTGTCAGTTGTCTTTTCAATTTATTTGTTGTCTTCCACAAAACACATATAAAAACATGCTGCCTTCATAAAAGACATGTGCCAAGTTTAACCCCACTCACTGGATGTTTAAGGTATGCCCAGTGAGGGTGCAGCAAAAGCTGACTTAAGAGGCAAAATAATTTTCTAGGTATGCCAGTCCTGGCTCCTATGTCAGCAAGTAGGATTATAACATGGGAGTGTTCCCAGAGAGCTTGTACTACACGCCAAGTAATAATCTAAGCTTGGTGACACTGGAAAAGAGAGCCTAACTTTCATGGAACTTACATTATAGTGGATGAAACGGATGATAAAATACAAATAAGATAGGTAAATGATAGTAATGAATGCTAGAGAAAATTAATCAGAGAAAGTATAGTTTTAGGAAACTCTTTCTAAGAAAAGTAACTTCTGAGGAAACACTTGAGGAAATGAATGAACTAGCCATGAGAATCTCAGGGATAGAAACACCAGGCAAAAGACTCAGCAAGTGTGAGGACCCGGCAGGTGGGACCAGCAGTGGGACATCCTTTGCAGCTGAAGTGGGTGAACACAGAGGGTGGTAGGAGATGAAGAGAGGTTTAGTGAGGACCCAGATCATCTAGCCCCTTGGAGGCCACTGCAAGACTGGCTTTTACTCAGAATGGAATAAGGAGGCTCTCGAACAGAGGTGTAACATGATCAGTACTGTGTTTTCACAAGCTCTGCCACTTATGGAGAATAGACTGAAGGAAAGGCAAAGGGCGGATGCAAGAACCCATTAGAGGCAATGGAAGTAATTCAGGTAAGAATTCAGGTAAAATAGAAGTAATTCAGGTAAAAGGCTAGAGGCACAAGGTGGGTACTGTCACTTTGGGACCTGAGCTCTTCCACATGGGGAAGATACAGGATTTGGAAAACAGCTCCTTATCCCACCGCCTAGAGAAATGCATTCTGCAGCTCCCTGGGGGAGTCAGGCATGTTGTTCTTCATTTCTTTCTCTTTACTCTGGTGAAGACCTTTGCTCTCTGCAGAGTTGACTTTCTCTGTTTCTTTCTCCTAGAAAACAGATGGCTTCAATCATCCCCACTTTAAAAACATCTCTTCTAAAAGTCAAAAGTGGGCTTCTCAGCCAGCTCAGAGAGTTTGTGCTCACTGCAGCTGCAATGACACAGAAAGGCTCTTTCCCAGGTGTCGGGTCACTGCACATTCTCTGGCGGACTAAATCCAATCTGCTCCACTGAGGGCCCTAAACCGGCCACTCGGTTTTCCTCACTAATTAAAGAGAACGTTTTAAAGTCATCTCGTGAAGGACTCACAGCATATCCCGGTGCCTTGTGTGTTTCCAGTGGCACTGGAGCACAGAAGTGAGTCCATGAAAAATATCCCGCAGCTAACCAGGCAACATTGCAAGTGATATTTCGGTTTTCATTTGTCTTTGGCCCCTGGCAGACCAAGGGGCTTTGAATTCTGGAAAACTTTTCTTCCATTTCAAACAGTTCTTTTCTTAACAGATCATTCTTGCTCCATTTTTCCTTAAATCCCAGGATTTCCCCTTTTTTTATGTTTCTGTTGCTGTTCTATGGTATATCATTCTAAATCAATCACCTAAAATTACTATGTCATAATTGGTCATTCTTAAGGCCTTTTACAAAACAGTTTCCAAAAATATTTCAAAAACCCTATCAACAGTCCTAAGGTCAGTGAACATAGCCCATAAGAAATTATTAGGCAACTGAAGAGAAATTCTTTCAAGCATCATCTACTGGGTCCCATACATTTTTCATAGTCACAAATCACAAGGCAAAATAATCTTTTGGCCTCAACATTGACAGTTTTACTGTTGCACTTTCTCCAGAGAAAGTGAATTACCTAAAGTTTACAGGCAGCTTTTCCTAAGGCTGGGAGACCGTGTCAGTTAGAAAGTCTTTCTTTGCTTACTTAGAATCGCATACCTCCTGCTCAACAGCTCTGCCATGTAAGGAAAAGTGCCATCAGTTGCCACTTGTCATGTCTCTCCCTGACTCATCCATGCCCAGGCTGGCAAGAGAACAGGGCTCTAGGTAGCCCCTTTCTACTAACAAGGTTTTCCCTGATGCCAAGAGGAAAGAGTGCAGGCTTTGGTATTCCCCAACTGTACCCCAAAGAAATGTAAATATCTGCTTCCTAAATTGAGTCTTTGATTTGGTCCTTGATGCTTGGGGTAGATGACTGAATCAGGCAGGGAACAGACCACGAAGGGGAAGCTCATAGACTCTGATAAGCAGACTCCTTGCATCGCATTATTTGTGCTGTGGCTATAGAATGTATGTTTGATGCTGATCAAAGCCAGAGTAAGCCCAGAAAGCAATAAACAAACAGAAAAGATAGAGATTGTTGACATAGATTAAAGACATAAGCTATTTTGAATAGTCAATACTTAGAATAATTGACAGTCCTTCTTTAGGTTATTCTTTTTCCAAATCTACAAAGTGAATGAGATGGAACAAAATAAGGAGTTGCTATTTCTCCTGAGTCTGCCAGGGATTTTATGCCCTAGAATTAGATCTATGGAATTCTGATGCTTTGGGCAAAGGAGTTTTGTAGGTGCTATAGAAAGAGGAGACAGAAAATCATCCTGAGCAACAGACTAATATGTTATGAAAAATTAACACCAGGCCAAAAACTTGGATTACACAAAGAGAGAAGCCACCACAAAGACCAGCATGGAGGAAAATAAGTGATGATGAGAAGAGATTTAGTTAAAAAGGACAATTACTTCTACCACTGCTGAGCTAAGAAGACACATTAACACTGCTAAATAAAAAAGTCAGTGGCTATTTAACCAAAATAGCACACCTTTGTGCTTCCAGTTTAACTTTCAATGTGAAGCCGTGTTCACCACCTGACCAGTCCTCTCTTCTGCAGTGCTTTTATAAAACTAGCCTGGACTCTGTTCCCTTATGTCATGGCACTGCTCTGAGACCGTGGATTATTATGCATACGTGTTCACATAAACAAAAACATTTAGGATCAGAGCCAATCATTTCTTTTTAATTCTCTTTCCAAATGCATTCTACTGTTGAAAATGGCAATTTAAGGAAATTAAATTACTGGTCCAAAACAACACAGCTGCTATGTTAGTCAAATTGACAAAATACCTGAGAAAATCAACTCAAAGAAGAAAAGATTCACTTTGGCTCACAGTTTCAGAGGTTTCAGTCCATGGTCACTTAGCTCCATTGTTTTGGGGCCTATGGTGAGGCAGAAACATCATGGCAGGAGGGTGTGGTGGAAGAAAGGTGCTCACCTCATAGCCAGGAAAGAAAGGGGAGGGGGTTGGCGCACACACACACACCACACACGGGCAAGGGCAAAAACTACAGCCTTAAAAGCACACCCCCAGTGATCCCGCTTCTCCCAACTAGGCTCTACCTCCTAAGATTTCCACCACTTCCCAGTGGCATCTCCAGCATGGAACCAAGCCTTCAACACGCTAGCTTTGGGAGACTTTGCAGACCCACACTATAACAAACACAAAGCGGTAAATCAAGATTTAAGGCCAAGGCTGGGGTATGGGAAATCTCAAACAGAATATCATGTCTCCTATAAAATGTGATCAAGCAACATCCCTTGAAGGAATGGGTGATAAGAGAGTGAATAAAAATAACTTTAAAACCCCAAAACATTAGCAATTTGACAAAAATGTTTGTATACTCTCTTACTTCATGTTGTATTTCCTTAAAAGGCATGTGGCTTGGAGTCCAGGACTGGATAAAAGAGGAGCAATGATTTCCTTCTGATACACAGATGACTTAGAATTCTTTTCTGGTCAGGCGTTTAACCTCGTGTGTTTTGAATTCTCTGAAATAATGAAGATTGCACTCTGCCTCAGGTTATGTTTCCCAATTAATTTAAGAATCTTCGATGACCTGCATCATGCTAACCATTAGAATACCAGTTGGAACTGAAGACTATGCATTCCAAAATCATTATTTATTTTTAAAATAGATAAATAAGTAGAATCAAGAATCGTAAGTTTGGTGCTCCCACTTGAGCCAACAGCTTGGTACTTAGTGCAGAGATCCGGGAGCCCGCCCATAGCCTGGCCCTTTTCCTCAGTTTCCTTAAGTGGATTCAGGGTTAAAATATGGACTGTCAGTTCTGACCCCACTCTGCCCACACACTCACACTCATTCATAGAACATGAGACAGTAGGGCTGAAGCAGAAAGTGTCCTGAGACTTCAGAGATGTAGGGAAAAGTCACAGAAGCAGTGGGGACAGCGTACACAATAGGACAGTGGGGTGAAGCATGTAGTAGATTTGCTGAAGACCAAATAGGTCAGTAGAGATAAAAAGAGTGGTTATTACTTAGGGGGGAAGAAGCATGGTAGAGTCCGAACAGGTAATGTTGAGGAGGGAGCTAGAGGCTACATTATGAAAGACCTGAGTCTGACAAGAAATTTAAACTGTAGCCTAAAAAGTACAAGGATTAAAGACATTTATGCAAGAAACTACATTTTAAAATTTTGGGCTGGCAAGGTTACAAAAGCAGAGTAGAGTAATAGCCTATGACAGTTTTGAGGGTCAAGGGTAACAGAAGTAGAAAAGTATGGTCTATATATAAAGGTATTAAAATCTACGTGATTCAAAAATCAATTGAACATGGGTAGATAGAGAAGTAAATTAAATTGGCAATACTTCATCTCAGATGCCTGGCTTGTATACCAAAATGTTCCCAAGGTAGACAAGACATTTGTCCAACTCGTATATGTGTGAGTGTTGAGATGAGATAGTATGTCGAATGTCATACATGCTGGATCTGTGGTTCTTGTAGAATGTGCATCTAAGTGCAGATATCCAAGGTCGTGAACACAGAGAGATCTGGGCTAAGGGCCCAAGTCACCACAACTCTAGTTAAAACTTTGAGATTAGACACCACCCCTTAGCAAGAAAATATGGAGTAAAAGAACCGAAAGTTGAGGACAGAACTGTCAAAAATTGAAAGGGATGGGCAGAGAGAATGACGAATCAGAAAGAAAGGAAAATATGTAGGGACAGTGGTATCCTGGAAGGAAAAGGAAAAGATCTACAGGAAGAAGACGTCATCAATGGTGTCAAATCTCACAGAGTGCAGTGAGAAAATGGCGGGTGTTTGTCCATTAGAAGGTGCAAATATCCATTTTTAGGGGCTCGATAGCAGGACCTTGATATAGGACTTTGGCTAAAAAAGGGCTGACAGAGGGATTCATTTAAAGTGAGAAGAATGTTAACACATCACAAGGTGTTGAGAAGTCAGACGAGAGAACAAGTTTAAAAATACAAAAGTGGGGTAAATATAGGAGAGATGAGAGGGAATAGACGAGCTCAAGTTCAGCTGAATATAGAAACTTCTTTCCCTGAGGATGGAGGGAAAGAAGTGAAGATCTGAGTGAACCATGAAATTTATCCTACTTCAACCTCAATTATCTTTGGGATCTTTGGGATAAGGCAGCCTCACCAGAGTAGTTAAAAGAGGAACTTGAACAGATTTGTTAAGATCTCTGATACTTATAAGGTGAATGGCAGGGGCCTATCAGGGTCTTGCTGAGTATGTAAATGGTCCATCTGAGGCTGGAGATCATGAAATGATCCTTGTCCCAAAACTCAAGCACGTGATTTTTCTCTAATAGCTTATAATTCATGTATTTTTCTGTAGAAGCCAGAAAGGTAACCTATTACATTCAGTTGATTGTGAGATTTGTGTGGTGGAAAAGTAGAAGCAGTCACTGGACACACAGGGAAGCATTTTGTTGGTTGAAGTAACAAATCGTGAAGTCCTCTCTGAATAGGGATGAATATTAAATCATAAGAACAATGAACAGAAAGAAAAGTAAAAGGATTGAGGGATTGGAAAGGTAGTGAAGGTGGAGGACAAGCAAGAGTACTGGACATGTGACCTGCAGGAGGAGATTCATAAAAGGAGCTTTAGCTTTGGCTCCCATCTACCTTTCAACCGCACTGGGTGGGGACCGAGGGCACTCTCCTCCTCTGACCTTTCTCAGGTAGCAGGAAGTTTACAGATCCTTTAACTCATGGACGACCCAGGGACCAAAACTGTTCATCTTGGTGTTAGACCCCGATTCAGTCTGCAGGGAGAAATGGGCCTGGTTTCCCCACCTTTCCTGAGGTGGGTTCCAGGTGGTCTGCTAGCCACTTGGAAGGAGTGTGGCCTCCTCTCCCAGCCACTCTGCTATCTCAGACTTCACCAGAGTGAAGCAAAGGGCGGGAGTAGAGGCAAGGGACGTTGGAGAGTTCTTGTGCCTTCGGCGAGCTTCGTGCTGTCTCAATCAGGCAAATATTTAAAGCGGATTCTTTTTGTCAAGAACATCATTGC
>PVJO010032395.1:0-13233 GCA_004026905.1 Hystrix cristata | reverse complement strand
TGTTAATTTGGTTTCCCTTAAAGAGGAGCCAGCAAAGCAGCACGGCATACAGGCAGGTAATTTATGTTAGGAAGTGACCTAAGCATACAGAAAGGTGGAGGGTGGGAAGAGGGACTGGGAAAGGATGGAAAGCGGATCCAAGTAACATTCTGAGCTGGTTCCCCTCCAGGGCACCTGGGGCTCCCTCTCACCAGGGACACTGTGGAACCCAGCACTCCTCCACACTGTTTACCTGAGACCCAGAAGAGGGACATCTTCGTTTTCCAGCTCCCATTTCTACAGGCCCAGGACTGCAGGGCTGCCCCAGGCAAGCTTGGATAAGGGTGACGGGAGCCTGCGCCCCAGCGTCCCCAGCAAGGCCCGCCAGGGGCCCTGACGGTAGGAACTAGATTGGCAGCGAGGGCCAGAGGCGGCTGGCTTCACCTCTTCCCCAGCAGGTCAGGGCAGCAAGCGCTGAGCGGGCACAGCCAGGACAGTGTGGGATGGGACATGTCCTGCACAGGCCTCTCGGGAGACAGAGTGACAATTTCCTGATGCACCTTTTGCAGGCTCACATTGTGTGCGTGTCCGCAACGCGGTGCGTGGACCTGCAGCATTGGTCTTGCCCGAGTGTGGGGCAGTTACGGTCCAGCCTCCCAACAGACTTCCCACACCCGAGATCTGTGCAGCTCCGACTCTTTCCCATCGCACACCAGGACAGTCGCCTGGCAGGACAGTGACCGAGCGGGAGGCCCTGCCGTCTGGGGCCAGCTGTCCCATCATCCTCTGCTTCCTCTGCCCCTCCCCCACCTTGGTTTCCGCTCTTCCGCTCAGCTGTCGCGCTCTGGCTTCCCTCCTATCTGCTGCTCTGGCCTCTGTAAACTGGGGGGCGGTTGGAGAGTAATTATTCCCCCTCCGAAAGACAGCGGCCGAGGGCCCCAGCGTCAGCACTGGGAACGCAGAACCCCTGGTGCCACCCCAGACCTGGAATGGACTATGCATTTGCTCAAGAGCTCGAGGTGGTTCCGCCCACAGGAAGTTTCTGCAGTTGCGGACGGAGTCAGAGGTGAGCCCCCCGTACCCGCGGAGCAAGCGGCCGGCCACGGTGCACCCCCAGCGTCAGCCCTGGGTGTGCGGGGCTGCGGCCTTGCCCTGGGGAGCTCGCCCTGTGAGTTCATGGATGGGTCTCAGAGTCACCGGCTTAAGTCATCTTTTGGGTTTTTTCCACTTCTGAGATTCTGGTGTTTTTGTCATTGATTTTTCACAAATTTGAACGTTACTCTTTTTAGGTACTAGGAATTAAGGCCTAAAGGACTTTTTGTTCGCTTTTTGTTGTTTTGTTTTTCAAACAGTGAGATACTGGTTTTTAGACCTCCGCTGGCTTTTTTTTTTAATAGTATAATTGTGAAGCCTGGTTTCTGGTACTGACTATTGGGTGTTCTGGGCAGGAGCTTGTCCTTCTTCCAACCTCTAGCAGCTGTCACTTTAGGGAACTTGTGGGCACTTTGTCATGCCTGCACCTCCCCAGCTGCCACTTCCAAGACCAGGGCTGATGGAGACCGTGGTGGAGCTGGGCGGTGGAGGCCTCTGTCCCTTGGCTATCGGGTATGAGTTGCTGACTTCCTGGGGCTGCTCCTGAGAAATGGGGCCTGAGGCCGAGGCTGAGAGAAGTCAGAGTGCGGGCCTACAACTGGCCTCACTGAGCATCCTGAGTCATGTCCCCATCACGGGGGACATCGACATCATGTCGCCATAGGCCTACGTGGCTCTCCTGAAAGCAGCTTCAGTCCTCGGCTCTGGGGGACCTGGAGGACATCTGTGGAGTCTCCTGCCCTCACAATGGGGACAGCCCAGTGGGCTGGGCGCTACTGGCCCCAGGAGCACAGAGCACTTTGAGGTGAGAGGGGGCAGGGACCTCATGGGCACCTCTGCCGAGGCCAGTGCCAAAGAAGCAGCAGGAGGCTCCAAACCGGAAGAAAGATCTCCTCGAAGGTCCTCCTGAGATTCAGTCTGAAAACCTGATCCCACAAACTTCCTTTGAGTCATTTTCTGCTGGGAGTGGTCTGCAGGGCCCTCTCCTTGACACAGGAAAAGGGGGGAGGTAGGAATTGGTTCTTGCTAAGGGCAGAGCTTGGCTCCCCAACAGGCTTGTCACTCATTCAGGTGTCCCCCAGTGGGGAACTCAGGGGCAGCCAGGAAGCTGGCCTTCAGCAGGGGGCCAGAGAGGGTCTTACTTTTTCAGGACCAGTCTTGTTCACAGACACCTGCCTGGGCACTGGCCCTTTCTGCTCCATCCAGAGTTTGGGTGTGAGGGCAGCAGAGGTCTAGGCCTCCCTGGGTCCCAAGCACAACCTAACATGTCCTGAGGTTAGAGGGCGTGGGATGGGTGGAGGAGTACCCACCTTTGCTGTGGTGACTGTGGAGTTGGGCTGGAGCAGGGACATCTAGGATGCCCTAAACCCTAGTGTGTGACCTCCCGTAGCCACCTGGGCGCTCTCAGCCTCTATCTCTTGGGAAATGGACGCAAAACCAAAATCATTAGGTCAACCCGGTTGGCATGTGGAGTGGATCTGTAAACCTCCCAACTACTTCCCTCAGTCATTAGTCATGTGAAATGAGTGATACTTAGCACATGGCTCACACTGGGGCTTTATGTACAATGCTCTGTTTGCTAGTTACACCCATCCTCTAAAAC
This sequence comes from Hystrix cristata, assembly GCA_004026905.1. Lineage (NCBI taxonomy): Eukaryota > Metazoa > Chordata > Mammalia > Rodentia > Hystricidae > Hystrix > Hystrix cristata. The sequence continues at coordinate 10,559 of PVJO010032395.1, read as the reverse complement.
TCACCATTGTGTTGCTTTTACAGATGAGAAAACTGAGGTTTAGGGAAGTTCAGTGATTTACTGGTAAGACAGAGTCGGGGGGGCAGTTGGGCCGAAGTCAGCTGGCATCTGGATCTGAGCTCTAACCAGAGCCGTGGGCCTGCTCCAGCTGCCGCTCAGTCAGCATCAGAGCCGTGTCTGTTGTTCTGTGCAGGACACCGGAGGGGTCGGAGGTACACACGGATCACACGTGGATTTGTCCTTAAGCATTTCAAGGTCAACAGCCCCAAGCTTTGGTGCCATGTGAGGAGTGTCATGGATTTTGGCTCTTAGTCTGTCACAGGAATCTGGTCTTTCTCATCCTGATGTTTTTCTCGGAAAGATGGCCCTAGAGTCCTGATAGATTTATTTCATTTGCTTTTCTCTCTAATTTTGCCCTGATATGCTGCGATATTTATGACCCCGGCACCTCCCACACCATTCATCTTGCCCTCATTTGGCGTGGCTGAAAGCCGCGATTACGTCTCTCAATTGGCCCGCTTATATTGAAAACATCAGCCAAAAGCAAAACAAGACATATACAACACACAGAGCCACCGCTCCACCCAGAGAGGAGTGGGTGCGCCACGTGGGGCTCTTTCTGAACTGAGGGGTCCTGGGGCCTTTGCCTCCCCTCCTACTCTGCCCAGCGTAGGCAAGACCTGTTTGAAGCCTCTGCTCACTGGACTCTATCTCGCCATGAATCAGTGGCCTGGCTCCTGGGCCTGCACCATCTCTTCCTGTGCCCTCTTCCTGTGCCCACTCAGGCCCGCAGGTGGGGCTGTGCTCTGCAGAATTACTCTTCATCTGTTCATATGACCAAATACAGAGTTATTCTTTCTGTCACCACCCCCAGGGCAGAGTTCTGGCCTCTTTCTACCTTCTACCTGGAGGTCTGTGGGGATGGTGGTGACACAACCCCCCACCCAACCATGGACATTTGCAGGATGTCTGCAAGGCACAGACTGTGGAGTGATGGGGTGTAGGGCTGAAAGGCCCTCTGGCAGGGCCTTGACCAACCCCTGCTTCATTTTGTCAAGGAGGAGGCTGAGAACCAGAGAGGCCAAATCATGTGACCAAAGTCACACAGCCACACTTTGAGCAGAGCCAGGGGCAGAATCCAGGTCTCCTGATGGTGTCAGGTTCCTCTCAGGACTGGCCTTTTCCATAAAGCCTTTTTCCAGAGAGCGAGTCCGACAGCCACAGCAGAAGCAGGCAGAGAAGCTTGCTGTGTGGGATTCAAATTTTGCATCTTTGTCGCTTTTCAACTTCCCAACTTTCCTTCAGCCATTCTCCCCAGGTTTCTCCTTTCAAGGGGCTGCCTGGAACACTAGCAAGAGCAAGACTCTTGGGCTTCAGGTCCAGCCTTTGCCTGGTTCCGAAATCACTCTCTCTGCCACTCAGCATTCTCATCAATACAGTGGAAGTTGTATTAATGCTTACCTTGAGCTCCAGCAGGGGGACTTGGTGAGGAACAGAAGTTTAAGGGCCTTGTATTGAATTTGTTGTCCACTTGCTATGAGCCAGTCATGGAACCTTAGGTTGTTTTAATCCTCATAGCAATTCTAAAAGTTGTAGGGTTGGGGATTTAGCTCAGTGGTAGTACACTTGCCTAGCAAGCACAAGCCCCTGAGTTCGATCCCCAGCTCACAGTCTCCTTAACCTTTCCAAAAGAATATGAAGAGCCAGATGTGGTGATGCATGCCTGTAATTTCTCCTCGCCTGGCCGACCCCTCACTCATGTGACCTTATAGATGCCGACAGTTCTACCCTTCTGTAGTAGTAGTTTTTCTGGATCCCCCACAAGCAGCCTCTTCCTCCTGCAGTTGTGCACTTACTGCGTTAGGTAGCAATGTGTCAGTGTCTGTCCCAACATGTTTCTGAGGAACAGGGTCTCTTGGCTTACCACTTGGCCCAGTGCCAGGCAAGTGGTGGACTCCCGAGGCACTTGCGCAGTGTAATTGAGCTACTTGAGACAGAATGCACACATGATTTTTAATACTTACTACTTAATTCAATCCTAATGACAACCCTGTGCTTTTAGTATTCTCTGCATTATTTTGTAGAGGAGGTGATGCTAGTTGCTGGGACACATAAAACCCTGTAATCTCAAAGGCCTCCCCAACCCAGTCATAGGAGTTAGCCTTCTTCACCCTGATATGGCTTCAGCTAGGATCTGTCTCTCCAAGACTGCTCTTTCAGTCCGCTCGGGCTGCCACAACAACTCCGCAGACTGCACAGCTTAAACAACAGACTTTTCTTTTTCACAGTTCTGGAGGCTGGCAAGTTGAACATCCAGGTGACAGCAGGTTTATTTCCTGGTGAGGTATCCCACAAGGTGGGGGGTAGGGAGCAAGAGAGGCAGGCAGCTCTACTCTCCTTCCTCCTCCGTCTCTTTCTCTCTCTGTCTTTCTTTCTTGGATCTTCATGCTGAGCTATATCCCCAGCCCAGTTTTTACTTTATTTTGAGACGAGGTCTCCCTAAATTGCCCAAGTGAGGCTTGAAGTCCTGCCTCAGCCTCCCAGAGTGCTGAGATTATAGGAATGCACCACCACACCCACTTTTTTTCCTCTTCTTATAGTAACACGAATTTCACTGGGAACTCCCCACCCTCATGACCATAGCTCAGACCAGTTACCTCCTAAAGATCCCCACTTCCAGTGCCATCACATTGGGGGAGAGGGCTTCGGGATTTGATCCATAACAGCCGCCACTTTGAGAGCATGTGGATACTAAGCTGCCCTGGTCTGGGAGTTATTTCTGTTTGTAATTCATTGGCCCAAACTAGCCATGTTGCTGCAACATAAAAACAAGGCAGGGCAGGGGGCTGAGAAATGTAAGGAGCAGATACCAACTATTAAATTCTTCTGCAGAGCCACATGCCTGCACATACCTGCACATGAACACACATCCTGAACATGCGCATCCACACCTACAAATCATGCTATGACACTGGTAATAAATATTAAACAACCTACATAGGCTGAGCCTGCAGAACACCATGTGTCAAAGAAAAGGACGCGAGTAAAATAATCCTCATGTCAGGAAATGAAAAGGGCTGGCTGTGTTTCTTAGAGAATTTTTTCCACCATTATTTAGCGAAGTATTAGGCTAAAAAAAAAAAAAAGAAAGATGTTTTGGGAGAAAACCTGAAGAGCAACAGCAATGATGACAAAGGCGAGAGGATCATGTTCTTGCCGTCTCCGAGGATAATAGAGGCTTGGAGACAAGCAGTTCTTGGGTGGTCCACAGGGAGCAGCAAGACACAATCTTAGCAAAATTTAGGCTGGGTGCCGGGGAGCCATTGTTTCGCGCCTGACAAGTTGGCATATTTATAGACGCAGGCGAGGCAGCGGGTAGGGGGTGCACCTACTGTGGCGCTGGGGCTTGGCAGTGCCGCCCCTTGTGGGCGTTGATGCCACCTCGAGGTTAAACGTGACATTGGGGAGCTTACCTGAGAACGTTTTGACATCAGGGAGGCCGGAGGTGATGGTTCTTTCTGAGAATTAAAATATTTGAATCAATTGTAACAATAAACATGTCTTAAAAGCAAAAAGGGAAAAAAAGGCCAGCTCTGAAGCCCTCAGTGGGTTGATGTCACTTTCCCCCTCCTTGGGAGGTCCACAGGAGCGTGAGGGACACAGGTGCCCCCTCTCTGGGGACTCTGGGGAGCATGATATCCCTGGGAGCTGTGCGTCTTGCTGCAACTGGTCAGCCCCTCCTGCTCAACACCCACGTGACAATGTGTGAGACGGGGTGTAGCTTCTTCCTGCCCTGCTTCTCGGGTGGTACAAGGGTGCAGAGCCTCCTTCCTCGGTGTGTAAGATAGTGAGCGCCTCCTCTCTGAAGGCCTCCTGGGCAAACTCCAGTGCAGACTTCACACGGTTCCTCCTTGGTGCTCCCGGGGGGCCGTGAACATACCCCGACAAGGGTGGAAACCACATGGAACCACAGTTTGGATGAGACGTGTGTATCACTGCTGGGTCCTCGGCACACTGATGGTGCAGTTAGTGTTTGTTCAGTAGGCGAGTGGATGAGTGAGCAGGACCCTCGGACAAGAGAAGACCCTTGTTCAGTGTCTCCTCTGACTTCCCTTCCCACCTCCCCATCCCGCTCATTGCTGGGTCCTCTCAGCCTCCTCTGGGACCTTCCCTGAGCTTGGGGACGTGGAATGAAGCCTGGCTGGGAGGATCTCATGCGGTCAGTCCCAGTGGGATAGGAAGCGCCTGGATGAGATTTAGTTGCTGTCCTGCCCGGAGGTCCTTGCACCCAACTACACGTGGTGACTTAAGGTCACAGAAGGCAGTGTAGTCCTTGGCCTCCAAGCAAGCTCTCAGTGATCCTCAGCTCTTGCCCAGCAGACCCAGGGGTGGCCTGTGTGACAAACAGAACATGGTGATGACTTCCAAGGCTCAGTCAAGAAAGCATCGCAGCTTCTGCCTTGGCTCTCGGGTCTATATGCCAGCTTCCATGCCCAAGACACTCAAGTTGCCCCACGGAAGGTCCCACAAGCACAGAAACAGAGGCTGCTGGACACCAGTCACAAGGGGCCCTCCACCCCCAGGCCAGGCTTGTCTTGATTGTTAACTTAACCGATATCCAGTGACATCTGTTCGAGGAACCCTGAGCCAGAACTAGCTGGCAAACTGTCCTTGTTTTTGACCACAGACATAATGTTGGATAGTCAATGGTTACTGTTGAAGTCTCTACAGTTTGAGGTGATTTGTTTTGCAGCTTTAGCTAGCTAATATAGACAGGGGTTTAAATGGTAGAATTTCAGACCCAAGACCCTTCCAGAATTGAGCTGCCTATCAGAGAATAAAGCTGATGCTGCATGGTCTGAGAGCATTAAAATCATCTTGCTGCTATTCTTGCTTCATATTTTTGCCTTGATGTCAGTCCCTCCCCTTTGTCAGCCTTGGCGTTTGCTCCCCACTCTGCATATCCGGTCAGCAGGCTTTCCCGGCACTTGGTGCTGTCAGCACAGCTAGCTCTGCTTGCTTTCAGCTTTCTGCCTTGGTCCCAGGCCCAGCTGGTTTGAGCGAGGACCACAACCCTGCAGATGATTTTCCTCTTGAGTTCCTTCAGATGCTTAGTTATGAACTATGACTTTTCTGGAAGAAAGGACCTGGATAGATGGCATTTTCTGCTTGGGATTTGGAGATCTGAAAATGCTGAAGAAAAATTACAGATCTTCTAAGAGCAATGAACTCAGGGTGTTTTTAAGTTGTTCAAAGCCAAAGGATCTACCTGACCAGATCACAGAGGGTCAAGGGCAGGGGCCGTGTACTGTTTCCTTTCTGTCATGTGTTCAAGTTCATTCATTCCTTCATCGAACTGACTGTCCCTTCACTCATTCGTTAAGCATCACACACGCAAGTACCGCTTGCCAGGCACAGTGGTAAGCCCTGGGAAACAGCAACAGTTATCATCCATACCCTTTTGGAGCTGACCTTCTGGTTGGAGAAACAAAAGAGTAAAATAGCCTCAGCTGAAGATTCTACTTGAAATGAATGGGGGAGCCACAGTAGCATCTGAGTACTGAGTGTCCACTGCAGAGCACACGCTGTCTGTGTCTCCTTTCCCTTCCCGTCCCCCTGGTAGATGCAGACTGCAGCATAAAGCTCTAGTCTCTGTGTGATCATTGCCCAGCAGTTTAGTGCAGCACAGTTCTGAGTGTGTCTGTGGATGACTGACATGTGGGCCAACAACAGAGGAGGAAGACCCACTGCAGGTGTAGGTGGCACCAGCCAATAGGCCTGTAGCTTGGATGGAATAAAAAGGGAAAGAAGGAGAAGTGCTCATTTTGAAAGGCTCCAGTCTTTGCCATCCATTGCCTTTGAACGTGGGTCTCTGGTTTTTCAGCCTCCCAACTCACACTCTCCAGGCAGCTTCCAGGGTTTTGACCTTGGACTGGTGCCGCGTCCTTGATTGCCCTTGTTCTGCAGGTGATAGGTTTGCAGGTATGTTGCACTAGGCCTCTCCTCTCCAAGGGCCTCTTGGAGGAGCCTCAGCATGGCTTTGCAGCTGGGGCCCCTGTGGGAGCACCACTGAGGGTGGTTTCCTTCTTTTCCTTCCACCCTCAAGTGGTGCTCCCACATCCCTTAGGCCTGGGAGCTAGTGAAGAGCAGATTCTGTGTAGCTCTGTGACACTGCAGGCCCGAGCACACTGCTCTGGAACCCGGCTAACCCCAGCTAACCTCACCAAGCTGCACCCTTGGGGAGAGCTCATGCCCAGAAGCCACCCCTTCCTGGCTCATTGTCCCTGTTCTTTTGCTCCGCAGGTGGTCTATCCTTCTTCTTTGATGCAGAAAGACCTGCGTCCTGGCAGGGGCTGTCAACACCAGCAGGGTGTGAGGCCTCAGGCCACCAGCTGAGTGCTTCAGAAACTCACATCTGGCCACTGGCATTGCTGCTTTCTGAGATCCTGCCCACTGTCCTCTCCTTCTGTCACATCTCAGGTCACTGTGGCTGGTTTCCTGCTCCTCTTGGGTGGTGGCCCCGTTCCATTCTTCCTCACCTGCCCTTTTGGCTTTGTTAGCACCTACTAGAATTTTGGCTCAGTGGACTTTCCATTTAACATCTGTTGTAGGAGTCACGTGATAGGTGCGGGGCCACTTCTGGAGACAGCCTGAGGTGAATGTCATCTGATTATCTCTGATGTGGTGGGAGTGCTCTTTAGGATACCTGTCTTTTGTACATTGTACCTGTCTACACTGACAGCGACAAAGTCCCTGTGTCACTTTGCTAAGGAGTTTTTAAGTTGGGCTGTTGTCCTTGCTTGCTGCATCAATATGGTCTCTCTGCTCTTATTTTCTTCTTTAATCTGTGGACCTCATCTGAGATAAATCTTCACGCTCTCCACCCCTCCCAGAGCTGCTCTATGACTCATGAAGCCCCACACTGGAGAACAAACAGGCTGTCCCCACGTCCCACCTCCACCCTCCATGACCCAGTGCTCTCTCCAGCGATGATCAACCTTTATTGCAGTGACGGGTCAGGGTTTGGTTCTGGGATGGCGGTGTTATTAGAAACAGACTTAGAAATGCTCTGAACAGTCCGTCTGCCTGTCCAGTATGGGTCATCATAGTCATAATGCTAAATGGAACCATTAGGGCTCAGCTAATCTCAGCTTTCAGGCATGACCACACCTACATCATTCCAGAGAGACGGGATTATCTTTTATTTGTTGTTATTTTTTAAAGACCTCCAGAGAAAGCACAGAGCTCAGCCTCCTTCAGAAATCGACTCCAGCATTACGATGTTCCGTGGCTGTGTTGTGGATCTGTGTGTGTGGTGCGTATGTGTGTATGTGAAGTGCACACTCTAGGCTTTCTACAGTGGCTTCTGCTCCCTCTTGTCACCCCCCACACCTGCCCTCTGTCACGTTCTGCAGGCACAAGGGCTGAGATCAGTGCAGCAGAGAAGTGTGGCCCCCTCCCCACCACTGCTCTGTGACCCAAGGCAAAGTGCATTGTCTCCTTGGGCCTCAGTGTCCTTGGCTGTGAAAGGGGAAGTAGTAACTGTGACTTTGCAGTGCCAGCAGACTGGAGAGGACGTATGTGATGGAGGTGCTCCATAAATGCTTGCTATTATTGGGGACAGGGAAGGCCATGAGTGTAGGAGCTCTGGGAACATTTTGACTGGAGAGTCTCCTGAGAACAGAATGTGTGGTCTGTGTGGGCACATGGATGGCAGGGCGACTCTCCCTGGGAGCCCCGCTGTGTGCTGCATGCGCCCTGGGGACAGCCCTGGCTCAGCTGAGCTGGAAGGGCACTGGCCCCAGGCTGTTTGCACTCCAGCTCCTCAGCTGATGCCCAAGCCTCTGTTCCCAGGCTGTGGAGGGCCTGGGATGCGTGTCCGTGTGTTCTGTGGGTTGGGATACACACTGCGTGACTTGCTGAAAAGCAACCTGTCCCTGGGCTCTTGGTTTCCATGGCAGCATAGGGAAGAGCAGCCAAGCAACCAGGCAGTTGTGCTTTAAAAAAATAAAAAGAAACAGGAGCGTGGTTTGGGAGCCTAGTGACTGTCATAGCTATGTGAACGCGGAGCTCAGAGACTCATTTATGTAACAGATATTTACACGCTACCTCCTAGTTCACTTTGCTTTATTATGTTGCACATACACTGTTTTTAACCAGTAGAAGGCTTACAGCAACCCTGAGTGTACTCATTTCACGTCTTTGTCACCGTTGAGTAATTTTTACAGTATTTCAGACTTCCTCATTATTAGATCTGCTACGATGACCTGCAAGCAGTGATCTTTGATGTTACTATTGTATTTATTTGGTGTGCCACGAACATCGCCCATATATGACAGGAAATTCAGTCCACAAATGTAGTGTGTGTCGTGGCTGCTCCACCAACTGGCCGTTCTCCCTCTCTCTCCCTCTCCTGGCCTCCCTACACCTCGAGACATGATATTACTGAAATTAGGCCAATCAGTCGCCCCACAATAAGCTTCCAGGTGCTCAAGTGAAAGGAGCTGCACATCTTTCACTTGAAATCAAAAGCTAGAAACAGTTAAGCTTAGTGAGGAAGGCATCCCCAAGTTGGGGCAGGCCAAAAGCTAGGCCTCTTGTACTTAGCCAAATTGGGAATGTAGAAGTAATGCTCTCTCTCTCTCTTTTTGTTTTAGTTTTAATTTTTTATTAGTATATGTTTGCAGTATGTAATGATTACATTCCTTGTGTGGAGTTAGTACATGTACATAATACATCTTAATTCTTTTTTCATCCCCTTCTCTCCTCCCTCCCTCCATCTCTTGATCTCTTTCTCATTTAAAAAAGATCTATCTTCCTTCTTTTTAATATCTATCTTTCACTTAGCTCTTTATAGTTTGGGTTTCTCATTTAAGAGATGGACATACAGGATGCTTCCAAGATTTAGCTATTGTGAATTGTGCTGCTCTAAACATGGGTGTGCATGTATCACTGTAATATGCATCAATTAACAAAAGAACCTCCCACAGTGAAGTTCTTTTTTTAAAACTGTTGCATATTACTAATACAGAATAATAAGATTCATTCTGCTATATTGGTACAAGCATATAATGTATTTTGATTACTTTCATCCCCATTAACCCCCTCTGTCTTTCCTCCTCCCTCGCTCTTCCCCATTTCTAAATGCCTGCTTTCTAGTTTCCTGTCATTCCTCAAAGGGAAAGTTCTGGAAGGAAATTAAGAGTGAACATATAAATGACAGCATCCCTTTAAGCCAAAGCCTCATCCAGAGCAAGGCCCTCACTCTTTCAGTTTTGTGAAATTAGAGGAGGATGAGGAAGCTGCAGAAGAAATGTTTGAAGCCAGCAGGGGTGGTTCCTGTTAGGTTTCTGTCCAGATCTCCCCGGAGAGGCTCATGCACTCATCTGCAGGGGCGTTTGGAAAGTGGCTGTATTGTGGGGCCCTGGAGCTGACTTGCTGTTAGCCGGCGGGGTCTGGGCAGAAGAGGTGGGTCACCAGGGGCGTGACCTGGGAGGGTTTATCTCCCTTCCCAGCTCATCTGTGGATCTCTCTCGCTTCTTGTCTGCTGCGACCGGCTGCTCTCCCCAGTTCCGCCCCTCTGCCATGCTGCCCTCCCTTGGAGCCAGCTGGCTGTGAGCCAAAATAAACTTCTCCTCCTTGAAGTTGTGGATGTTGGGTATTTTGTCCCAGCAACGAGAAAGTAAGACAGTTCCTGAGGTTGAAGGAAAGAAGCTCATACCGTGAAAGGCCAGGAAGGGCTGATGGGGAAGCTGCGACAAGTTACCTGGAAGACCAAGCTGAAGGTGGGTCTACTGAACAGCAGATTTGCAGTGTAGACAAAACAGCGCTGTATTGGAAGAAGATGCCATCCCGGACGTCTTGGCTGGAGAAGAAGTCAGTGCCGGCTTCGGAGCTCAAAGGTGAGGCTGGCTGTGCTGGTAGGAGCGACTGCAGCTGGTGACGCCAGCGCTCACAACTGCTGGCCCTGAGCGCTTACTCGAACCCCACCTGCCTGTGCTCCATAAATGGAGCCACACAGATGACAGCACATCTGTTTACAACATGGCTTACTGATTATTGTAAGCTCACTGTCGAGACCTGCTGCCCAGAAGAAAAGATTCCTTTCGGGATACGACTGCTCACTGATAATCCACCGGCTCACTCACCCGACGACTCTGGTGGAGATGACTGGGGAGATAATGTCTCCATGCCTGCTCCCACAGCTCCATCTGCAGCCTGCACAGTCAGGAGTAGTTTCCACCGTGAGGTTGTATTATTTAAGAAACACATTTGTAAGTCTATTGCTGCCATAGACGGTGATTCCTCTAGATCCGGTAAAGTGAACTGAAAACCTTCAGGGAAAGGATCCACTCTTCTGGATGCCACTCAGAACATTTGGGATTCTCAGGAGGAGGTCAAAAGAGTAACTGTTTTAGTTACTTTTCTCTCGTTGTTGGGACAGAATACCCGACACCCAAAGTTAGGGGAAGAAAGGTTTATTAGCTCACAGTCTGCAGAGGTTTCAGTCTATAGTCCACTGGGTCTGAGGCGGCGGGGCAGCGTGCAGACCTGCGGCC
>PVJO010032394.1:0-13242 GCA_004026905.1 Hystrix cristata | reverse complement strand
GCCCTCCCTGCCTTACCCGGGAGAGCCGGGCTGGCTCTGGGCTCAGTCTCCCCTCCTCGAGCCACTGCAGGAGATTTAGTATTGCTACTTCCAGTTCCTGGGAGAGTCTGGTGACACAGAGAATGCAGGATCCTTCACACAAGGGACGCAGGAACGCACCAATCTCTGCAACAGCTCGTGCCCACCACATGGCAAATGAATGCTAGACCCTGGGCAGCAGCATCTGAGTGCATGCCGAACTGCCCTGAGGGGCTCAGGTTGAAAACCAAGGGCGGATGGTGCCTCAGTTTCCTCCTGTGGACACAAGCACAACTACACAGACCGCAGATGGGAGGCAAGGCAGTTTCCCAAAGCGCCCTCCCCCCACGCACATACACCCTCAACGGAGGCGCAGGTTCTGTGGGATGTGCCTGCCTTGGTCCTAAGCCACAGAGGCAGCTGCCTGTCAACCTGCTGCAGCTGAGTGTGATGGACATCGGTGAGTCCCATCCTGGGAGAGGAGATGGGTTGCCATGTCTAGCAGCAGCAGGGACATGGGGAAGAGGGCACCATTAACCTTCCCCATTCTTAAGAGGTCCTCACGCTTGAGCGAAGCTCCTGTGTCTTCCGCTGTCCAGCTGGACAGAGGCAGCCAGCTCAGGAGCTCACCGTCGCTGGCCTGTCCGGTTTCTGAGCTTGGCTTTCCCACCTGTAAGCTGGGGACAGTGCCACCCTCTGCATCGCAGTACTGAGTGTCTGCACCCAGCAGGGGCCTGGCGCCGAGGGCGTGCTGGGGAGAGTCTGTGCCGACACAGTAGTCTCTCAATAAATAGATCCTGAGCAAATGAACAAATGGTGAGTAACCAGGGCACTGGGTGAATGAGTTGGTGAATGAATAAATGAAAGGTTTCCCATCAGTACATGGCGTGTGTTCTGAAGAACTGGCTCAGAATCAGAGGATTTGGGTCAAATACCCATGTGTGTGGCTTCCTCTCCAGATCCGAATTCCCCCAAACAAACTTGCCTCTCTTTACAGACACACACTGAACCCTCTTTTTTTTTTTTTTTTTTGTACTTGTCCAAAAAATTCTGGCGGTTGGAGCTGATTAAGGAATTTTGACCTAAAAGATCTAAAAGCTGCCCACAAATGTTACTCAGAGGGATTCCGTCTTCCCCTCTGAAAACACCCTTGTAGAGGGACAATGACAGCTTCTTTAGGCACAGTTTTGGCTCAGATTCCAGGTCTTTCTCCAACCTGTTTGCCCATTTGCCTGTCTGAGCCTCAGTTTCCCCATGTATAGTGGGTATAATCCCAGCCCACAGAATGGGTTGCCCTGCAGTTTAACAGGAAAGGCCCTTTGCAGCATCTTATTCAATCCTGCTGGGAACACGGAGACTCAGCACGTGGGGGCACTCGATAGATAGCAGTCTCTCTCCTTGTGGCCCCCCAGCCGGCTCCTGCTCCCTCCCACTTCCCTTCTGGGGAATCCCGGCCCGAGAGAAGGAAACCACTTGCCCAAGGTTAGAGCTAACTCTGCAAGGCCGAAGCTAGGTTTACCTCAAATTCCTGACTCCTAACCCAGAACTCACCCAGTGCCGCCCGCTGGGTGCTCACATGGAAAAAGCTGTTTGGAGGTGTGTTACCCAGGTGAGTGCCGAGTGTGGAAGGAGGCGCAGGAGCCCATGTGAACGCCCTGTTTGATGCACTCCACCAAGGCTGTCACAGGCACACAGCCAGGCCCAGACTGAGCGGCTGCCATGTGCCGGGACTTTCAGACCCAAATTACTTCATGTACCTCTATTATGACCTCTTCACAGAGGGAGAAACTGAGGCTCCAGAGAGGTAACCACTCCCCCAGCTCACAGATGGCAGAACCTGGGTTTGAACTCACGTTCACCAAAATCCCAGCCTTCCCCACTGCGCAGCACGCTCCTCCCCAACAGCAGGCCTCTCGCTCAGCTTGGCTCAGCTGCTGAAGCTCTGGCAGCTGAGGCTGAGGAGTGAGGGGGAAAGTGACAGTGTGGGGGCCGCAGAACTAATATTCTGTCAGAAATGAGCTCCGCAGGACCAGAAAATGGACCATGGAGCATTTCCCAGAGGATACGGAAAGCCAAGCTTCTGCGGGAAATCTCCTGACTTTCGAATGTTACTTTATTTCCAGGTGGTTGTTTGGTCCTCAAGGCACTATCTACAGTGTAGTTACTATATCATAAACACCGGCAAGGGGCAATACTAGAGAATACCGATTTCCCTCCCTCTCTCCCTCCTTTCCCCCTTTCTTACCTTCTCCCCCACACCATCCCACATCTGGTGGGACACTAAACAATGGCTGCAGGGTGAATTGGGGGCAGATCTGTCGCCAAAAAGGAGAGAATGGGCATAAATCCACCTCCACACCCCTCAAAATGGAAGAAATGTCATTCATCCAGAGGCCTCTTGGGGAGGATACGGAACTTGCTAAGCACTGGCGTTTGGGGTGCAGGGTGAGGCTGCCAGGGCAAGCCAAAGGAACAAAAGATGCTCTTCGGTCCTCTCAAGAAGGGCCTGGGGGCGGCTCGCGGTGCAGGCTGAGAGGGCGAAGGTAGGAGAAAGAGCTGGGGGGGAGGGGCAGGTGGGCGGGCCACCAGCGGGTGTGCACAGACCGCCCTGCATCGCTCCCCCAAGTCTCTTAAATTCTGCTCGACTCACAGAGGGCTGTTAGTGGGCTTCTGATGGCGCCTACACAGGGGCAGGACGAGGCCGACTCCATCAGCCGGTGTGGGAGCAGGGGTGGGGGGTCGGGTGGCGGAGACTCGGAAGGCCTCCACCTGCCTGCGCAGGTAACAGTCAGTCCCGGCAGCACCCCGAGTCGGGGGCTCCGCACTTGTATCTCACACTTGGGGAAATCGAAGCTCTGAGAGGGTCTGCATGCCTGTGGCCGGACCGCGGCGTGCTGGGCCTCCCTGGGCTCGCCCGGCCCCCAGACCCGCGAGCCCAGCAGGACGGCTCCGCAGAACAAAGGACCAGCTCTGCGGCGCGCGGCCACCAGGGGGCAGCACCGCCCGCCCGCCGCCCGCCTTTGTCGCGTTAAGCCGCGTCCCGCCCCTCCGACGCCGGCGCCCCCGCCCGGGCCCAGCACGCCGGGCGCCGCGGACCTCTCCGCCTCCGCTCTGGCCAGTCCGATCTCCTTTCATCGTTCGGGCGGAGCTCACGGCTCCTGCTCCGGAGCCCTCCGCACCTCCCGCACACCCGGGCTCGCGTCCTCCGCTGCCGCCCGGCCTCAGCCGCAGCCCTGCTGCAAGCGCCTTCCCTCGCCAGGTGCCAGCGCCTTGCGCCGTCCAGATGTTGCCCTGAAGCTTCTCCCCCAATCCGGGTTGGGCAGGGCCCAGGGCCTGGGTCTGGCCAGGGCGAGCCACACGCGGCTGGGAGGATCTGTCTGCGGATCCCTCTCCACCCGCTGCACAAGAACCACCTCGGTGTCACCACGGTGTGCCCTAGAGTCGCATGCGCCTCCCCTGGCATTTCACCCGGTGCGGGTGCGCGGGTGAAAGGGCTTTCAGGCCTTTACACTCACCTGCACTGAAATCAGATCCTCAGGGCTGGGACCTTAGCCTAGGCAAGCGCTCCCCACTGGCTGCTGCGAGCCTGCCCACTGCCTGCCTCCTTATGGGGACACCAAGGATGCGGTGCCACTTGTGCACTGAGTGATTATTCTCTGCTTGGAAACATCCCTTGTGCACATGCCCTCATTTCACCCTCAAACAGCCCTGCGAGGTAGAAAGAGGCCAGGCCCGTTCTCCAGATGAGAACACTGAGGCCCAGAGCAGGGGAGGGCCACACAAGCTCAGCCTCCTGCAGAAGGCCTCCCAGGGCTGCACCCTCCTCCTGCAACCTGCCGGCTCCTTGCCCCTTTCCCCTCCCCTTACCTTCCGGTGCTGAGTCTTCTCTGCTTTCTCCTGCAGCTCCCCACCCTGTTTCTCCAGAGGACAGAGGCAGTGTGAGTGTCCTGGGGGGCCTCCGTGGGTCTGGCTCTGCAGCCACAGATGGAAGATATCTGGAAAAAAGTACATCCGTACTGAACCTGTACGGCCTCCTGTGTTCTTGTTATTTCCTAAACAGTACAGCTAACTACCATTTACTAGAATTAGGTATTAGAAGTGATCCGGAGATGATCGTAAGTACACAGGAGGATGTGTGTAGGTTATATGTGAATATCGTGCCGTTACATAAGGAACTTGAGCATCCACGGATTTTGATATTTGCAGGAGTCGTAGAACAAAGTCCCAGGATAGCAAAGGATGACTGTATATGCTTTCTCATGTGATCTTACTCCTAGTCCTTTCTCAACTCTAAGCTCCATCCAGGCCTGGACCACGTTAATTTGTTCCCCTTCCTTTTCTCCACTTAGAGCCTTTTGCCCAACACGTAGTAGGTATTTAATAAAATATGGAAAAGGAATGAAAATTCGAAACACCCCAGGGAGTTTAACGTCATCCCCACCATCATCCTGATGTTTCTGAGAGGAATTCAAGGCTCAGAGTGAGAGTTTAGTATTACAAAGAATGAACATTTCTGATACATTCATCAGGAAGGTGGTCAAAGTATAGTTTCATGGAATTTCAGGTCCATTGCAAACATGAAAAATACAAGCATTTATAACATGAAATGACACGTACGTGTATTGCAAATACTTGGCATGTGTTAATAACAGAAGTAGAACGGGTGAAAATAGTTGACTTAGTAACCTGAATCTCTGTGTTTGAACTCCACCCAGATGAAGATGGTGGAGGAGGTAGTTCTTGAGAGCAGTGTTTGTGTTGCTGTTAGCATAGGTCCACAAGCCAAAGACACAGCTGGAGCTGGACCAAGTGGAGCAGGGGCCAGAATGCAGCCGAAATGTCCAGGCACCTTGCAGGCTGCCCTGGCCAGGGCCCCTCCTCCCACTCACGGCTTTGAGAAAATAATACCGACTACAGGCAAATAAAGTCAGCGGTGAGAACAAGCCAGCCACGGCCTTGCTAGCTGCACCCAGGGCAGATTAGGAGAGTCAGCAGGGAGCTGCAAATGAAACGCCTGCACTGACCAGTGGGTTTAGGGCACGAGGGGAGCCCCAGGCCTGCAGTGACACCCACCATTCTGTGCGACACGGTACAGGCTGCCTTGCCTATCCGGCTTGTCCCCACTTCCGAGCCAGGCGAAGTAGAGGAAGGGGCAGAAGGGATGAGTGCAGACAGGTGAGCTGATTGCCTCGGCCTCCCAGCCAGATCCCCACAGCTGCTGCAGCTGCAAACTGCATCCCAGTGCCGGGCAAGGGCCAAATCCTGCCAGGCTGTCATCTGAGGCCCCAGTTATGCACCACGAATTATTCCTCCAGCATCAGAGGAGCCAGCAGAGGCTGGCGATGTCATCGGTTTTCAATTTCTGATGCTTCCTGCCAGGAGGCTGTCGGAGTCAGAGCTGTGAGATGCTTAGGAGAGAGAGCTATGTCCTCGCTCCCCCTACACACATTTGCTGAGCCCACAGCATGTGACGGTCCCGATGCTCTGAGTCCCAAGAGCCACCTCAGGGAAGGTGGAGGAGCTGGGTTCAAACTGCAAATCTGAATAGTCGAGTGGCACTGGGAAAACTGTGCCACATCTGGCACATGTCCTCATTTGTCAAACAGGGTTGGTCACTCACAAGTTTCTGTGTGGAGTAGATGAGCAAATGCATGTGAAGTGGGAATTTGCCTGGTGTAAGCAAGGAAGCAGGACCGGACTCCTGGCCCCAGGACCGGGCACCCTCCAGATCAGAAGAGTGGGGATGGTGGCAGGAGCCAAGCCGTGCAGCCTGCGAATGCTGGGCACTGAATTTGGGTGCCATCTGGGAGGATGCAGGGTTTGAAGGGAAGTATTCAGATGTGCATTTCAGGAAAGGTCCATGGCGGGGGGAGAGACAGGTGACGGGGTCACAGAAGACTGCGAGTGTCTCTGCCAGAGCCCACGAACACAGGAGCCGCCCTGGGTCTGTTAACGTCCCTCGTGTGTGTCATATTTGTGCTTCTCCATGAAGAGCCTGTACCACAGCTCCCTGCCATCTGGGGGCTTCTTCACTTCGCTTTTGCCCCGCCTCCTTCTGTCCACTCCCTGGAAAACATCAGAATCTAAGCCTTTTCTTTGAAAGGAAATTTTGTAGTGTCAAGAAAGGGAACCGAGAAAAATGCAATCCTGAGTTCTGCTCCTTTCTATTTCTTTTGTTTTTTATTAGTACATATTTGCAGTGCATAGTACTTCCACTTCTGATCGGAAGTTGGCACATGTACATAGCACGTCTTAATTCTTTCTTCATCCCCATTCCAGCCTCTCCCTTCCCTCCCTCCATCTCTTGGGCCCTGCTAGTCCTAATCCTTGCACAGTACCTCAAGCAAGTCCACTGCGGCAGGCAGGCTGAGTAATGGCTGCAAAGATGCCCATGTCCTTCCCTAAAAACTATGACTGTGTCAGCCTGTAAGGCAAAGTGGACCTTGTAGATGTTATAAAGTTAAGAATCATGCTGGTGCAATAATTCTGAGTTACCCAAGTGAGCCTGATGCCATCACGAGAGTCCTTACGGGGGTGGGGAGCAGTAGGGAGATTTGAAGATGCTGTGCTGTTGATGTGAGGATGGAGGAGGAGCCACGAGCCAAGGCATGCGGGTGGCCTCTCGGGAGCTGGGAAAAGCAAGGAAACGTGTTCTCCCCTACAGGCTCCAGAAGGAGCACAGTCCTGCTGCTACATCAGTTTGAGCCAATGAGACCAATGTTGTACTTTTGACCTCCAGAACTGTAAAAGAATAAATGTGTGATGTTTTGAGGCAAAAAAATTATGGTATATTACAGGGGCAATAGGGAAATAATGCACACCTCCCTCTCTCTGGGCTTCTGTTTACCCATCGAGGATTGGACAGGGGATGCATTATGCTCAGGCCCTGGTGAGTGAGAGGCCAAGGTGGAGTGGGGATAGAGTAAACCTTTCCTGATCAGGAGGCCGGCACTGCTCCTGTACCCATCATGGACAGTGCAGAGTGGATGTCTTCAACTCAGACGCCTGCTGCGTGGGTTTTGAGCATGGTGGTGGGTGAGAGGGGTGATGGGGAGCGGTATAGCCTGTGGAAATGTGCAGAGCAAAGCTGCAGGACAGCCTCACTCATGTCACCAGGTGAGGAGGTGGGCCCAGGGTGGTTGGTTTGTACAGCTCGGCTTAGAAAAATCAGGACGTTGGTTTTTCAAGTGAAATCTCCAATCTTTAGCTCTTGCCAACCAATTAGAGCAAGTTAAACACCAAGCAAGCCAAACCAAACACATCTGCAGCCCGGCCTGGGCCACGAACTGCTGTGGCGCTGTGGCCTTCGGCTTGGTCCTTCAGATTCGACTGGCACGTCAGCCAGATGTAGGCTTGAACCCTCGCTCGCCCACAGCAATGCGACCTGGAGCAATTTGCCCGATCTCTCTGGACCTCGGTCTCCTCATCTGTAAAACCAGGAGTAAAATTCCCCACCTTGCCAAGTTGGTGAGGAATAAATTCTGCAGTGAGTTTAAAGCAGGCGGGGCAGAGCCTGGCCCAGAATTAGGAAACTGGTAAATACCCATCGTTGAAATGACTGCTGCTTTATTGCATGAGCAGGGTGACAGCTTCCCTCTCCGCTGCACCCTGCGCTGGTCTAGGAACCCGTCACGGCAAATCAGAGGCCAGTCCCAAGGGAAAGAGCCCCTCAGCCTGCTCAGCCTGGTGCAGGAATACTGTGCAGGAATCCTCTGTGTGTCAGCGTCTCCTTCTGTCCCTTTTCTAAAGCCGCATTTGCCAGTCTCATGGGTCACCTGTGCCCAACACAGCAGGCTGACGTATAGCTTTGCAGCAGCCACACCCTCTCCCCGTAGGCACCCGCTGTACTCAGAACTTGCCAAAGTTTAGTCCTTACCCTGGAGTCAACATCTTCTACCACCATTTGCATACTATTTTTCTTTAAGTGATTCATTTCTCCTAATTTAGCTCCACATTAACAACATTGTATGTAAAACAATGAGTTCGATGAGCTAATTTTTTCACTGATACACATTATGAAAAAAAGTGTCCTTTAAAATCTTAAAATTTGTCAGCACTGGGATGGAAAGTCAGCATGCCTGCTCCTGAGGCACTTGGGGCCCCTTTTTGGATTGGGTTCATTTTAAGGGCAGTATTATCTCTCAGTCGCCCTGACTGCCACCCTTCTTTGGTCCTGCTGTGGTCTTGGACATCAGAACTCAGACATCACTGGGACTGGGGTGCAGGGATAGGGTGGTAGGAGACCAGGGACTGATCCTACAGTCATCATTGTCAGCTCTTGATTTTTAAAAACTGGGTCTCACTGTACCTCTGAGTAACTCACTCATGCCTTCTGCCTGTGAAAAGATTCCCAGTCCTTTTGCTAGAAATAAATATGTGAACTAACTGCAAATGCTTCTCAGCTTATAATGGGATTGTGTCCCATATATAATGGGATTATAAACCCATCATCAACTGAAAATATTATAACTTGAAAATGCATTTAATACAGCTAACCTTCTGATTAACCAAGATGTAGTCAGCTTTGCACTATTGCAACAAAATGCCCAAGATAATCATTTTAAAAAAAGAAGAAAGGATTCTTTGGGCTCATGGTTCTGGTGGTTTTGTTCCATGGTCAGTTGTGGTTGATTTTGAGCCGGTGCAAGGCAGAACATGATGGCAGGAACACATGGCAGAAGCAGCTGCTCACCTTACGGCAGCCATGAAGCAAAAAGAGAAAGAGGAGAGGAGAGGGTCCTAGTATCCCTTTCAAGAGAATGTCTCCATGTGACTGGCACACTTCCAACTAGGGCCCAGCTCTGCCAACCGGATTCCAGACTAGAGACCAGGCTGCTAACCACCAGGCCCCTGGGAGGTACTTATCCCTGAAAGAATAGCATATTGGTAGTTTCCCCTTGTGATCATGTGGCTGAATGTCAGCTGCCAGGGCCCGGCATCAGGAGAGAGGTTTGTGTCACTTATTGCTAGCCCAGGAAAAGACTTAAATTCAAAATATGAAAGATGGTTTTTGCTGAGCACATGACCCTTCATCCCGTCATGAAGTTGAAAAATCATAAGCTGAACTGTTATAAGGCAGAGACCATCTGTATGTGGTTTCTATAGCTCTGTCCTCTGTAAGGTGAAACCCAGACTGTGGGTACGATACTGGAGGCCCTACATGCCCACACTCCCCTCCCAGCGTTCTCCCCTGCTGCCATGCCCTGCTTTACTCTCCGTCCCAGCACTATCCAGCCACTCGGGCTACCTCTGTGATGTCACACACGCCATCTCATCGTTGGAAGAAGCCTCCTAGCGGTCACTTGCTGAACAAACGCCTCTCAAATGGCACCCCCCACCTTTTGTAGAGCTTTCCCCAACTCTGAGCCCAGTCTCCCCAGAAGAGCTGATCACCCTTTCTCCAGCGCCCTTGGCTTTATGGCATGTACTGTGGGCTGAGCCTACCACACCTGGCTAACCCCAGTCACTTTCCCGCCCCATCAATATGCCCCCTCCAATCTGATCTCCACTGCTGGAGGAACCATAGAAAGACTTAGGTCAGAGTGTGTTGCTCCCCTGCCTTAGAATCTTCCAGCAGCTTTCATTATACACAGAATAAAATCTGTGCTCCCGGTAAAGGCCTCGGAGGCTTGGTGTGAGCTGCTCTGCTTCTCTGTTCTCGCTGTCCTGGTACTTACACTTACTCTCTCACCTGCCTGCCTCCCGTTCACGGCTCAGATCTCATTTGGACCATAACCCGCTTGGAGAGGGCCTCCAGACTTCAAAAGTCCGCCTCACGGGACCCGGCACTGCCGGAGGGTGGGGACGGCACTACCTTCATCTGTACAGTCGCCAGGCTGGGGATGGCGTCAGGGACAGACTGGTGACACTCACCCTGGACCAGCCTTCCTGAGGACAGGAGCTGGCTGAGCGTGAGCTCTGCCAACCTCCTGTGGATGCATTTGTCTTCTTACCAGCAAGATAATAAAATATAGACAAATATAAGCCATGCTGGGTGATATTTACTTTTCTCTTCTTAAAATACATCGACACATTCTGGGGGGACTCCCCCTCGCCATCTCATCCTCATTTCTTCTGTCGCCCCGATGCTCACCACTCAGGGTCCCGGGCTCCGACTTCAGCACGGGAAACAAGTACTCGGCAACACCTACTCTGCCGAGTGGCTACGTCAGCCCTGGGGTGGGGGCGGGGTCTGTTAATTTATACAGGGTCTGGCGATATCTATGACTGCTAGGACCGGAAGTATCCAGCTTTTACCGGTGCTACTAACTTTCTTGTATTGTCCTGCTCTAGTGGGTTCAGGAGCATCCTCCATAAGTTCCTGTACAACCGGAAGGTGAGGAAGTGGCACTACCCGGAAGTAGCGTCCTTGCCTGCAAAGTCAAGGACCTGGAGATGAAATCATCCTGGATTTAGGGTGAGCCCTAAACCCACTGATCAGAGTCCTTTTCAAAGCAGAGAGGACAGAGACAGAAAAGAAGATGTGAGGGTGGATACAGAGAGGGAAGCGACTCATATGTGAGCCAAGGAACCCCAATCAGGATAGGCAGACAGCAAGAGTGAAGAGAAGGCACGGCGGGGTTCCTCCCTCAGAGCCCCGGAGGTCCCCCAGATTTTGATTTTGAGCTCCTGGCCTCCCGATCTGTGGAAGAATACGTGTCTAGTCTTCTAAGCCACTCGACTTGTGGCTGTTCCTCAGCCCTCCTCCAGTCCATTCCAGAAGGGAGCGTGGTCACTGTCCAGTTAGAGATGACACAGCAGTGCTCAGAAAACTTTGGTAGCTTGTTTAGAGTCACCCAGTACACCAGAGCCGGGCCGGAGCAGGATGAGGGCCAATGACCAGGAGCACCAGGGACGACACAGCAGGGAACCCAGAGAAGTGGAAGATGAGGGAGAATGGGGAGAAGCTGCCTTCGCAGCCCTCGACTCAGATGACTCTCAGCACCCCAGAGTCACCCAAGAAAGGCTCTTGTGTGACCACGAATGAAGGAGAAAAGGGAAAGCACAGCAGACTCTGTGCTAAGATCTCAGCTGTGCAAACCAGCTGCACGCAGATGGAGCCTGTGGAACAGGCAGCCGGGTGCCCCGGCCCATGCTATGCACACGGGATCGCTCCCTTCTATTTTCCCGAATGGCCCTGATGTGTTGTGTTGTGTTTTTAATACGGGAAACACACACAGGGACCCTTTCCCCTTGCTCCTAAAACCGACAAAACCTCGGCTTCCCCTCCAGTTCTTCCCCACAGAACAGCTCCCTGCACTTATTTGCAAACCCGTGCCAAGATGCCCCTCCTCCTGGCTCAGCACTACGGGCAGTGGCCAGCTGTCCCCCGGCGGCAGAGCTAGCTTGCCGGGAAAGAACAAGAGGAAAGTGCTTCATCTCTGGGCTGATGTCAGAGTGCCTGGTACTGGTCAGTCATTCCTCCAGCCTGCAGGGTGAACTGGCGCCGTGGCATGGAGTAGTGGTGGGGACAGAACACTTTGTCTCAGAGCCTAATCTTGATCCTTTTCTGAGGGGACAAGAATACACTCATTTCTCCCTCCAGCTGTTCATGCCTATCTGTAGACAACTATGTGTGGAGCCCTCAATGTCTGCCAGACAGAGTCATAAGGCTGAAGATAGAAAGGTGCACTAGAAAGGTGAGACCTCTGCTTCTAAGGAGCTCCCGAGCTAATGCGAGTGATAGCTGTCATTATCGTGTCATTATCATCTCACACACATGGAATGGCAACTTCAGTTACAAATGGGAGAAGTAGAAGGAGATGCAAGAAGCAACTGTAGGGCCCTGAAAGGCTGGCTTTCTGCAGAAAGGAAAGTGTGAGCAGAGAGCTTATAAGGAGGCATTGAGCAAAGAGGGGAAGAGGAGCTGTGGCTCTTCAGGAAAAGCATCCAGACAAAGGGGGAAACAGCACACACAAAGGCCCTGGGGCAGGAATGTGCTATCCACACAAAGGGTGCATAGCACATTCAAGAAACTGTAAGTAGTCAGTGTAGCCGAAGCAATGAAAGTGATAATAGAAGAGATAAGATTCCAGGGATGAAGGTTTAGGGTAGAGAAATCAAGTCACAGGAGATCACCTCTGCTTTTGGTCTCTAGCCTAAGACAATGGGGGAGGAAATGAAGAAGTTTAAATAGCTGAGAGACACAGTCACATTTTTAATAAGACTGGGAACCAGCAAGCCAGCTGAAAAGTCTAATGCACTGTGCAGCTGGGGCCAAGTCACTGTGTCGCTCCAACTCATCTTCTTCCCCTGTTAAGAGTCAGGACCATCTTGCCAGACCACTGTCCCTGAATTGTCTACTTCATGCCACAGGATTATTGCTCTAGCCTGTTTTGTGCTGCTTTGGCAGAATACCTGAGATTGGGTAATTGATAAGTTACGAAGATTTGTCCCTCAGCTTTGGAGCTGGAAGTCCAATAGCAAGAAGGTGCCGGAACCTGCTGAGGGCCATCTTACTCCATCAGCCTGTGAGAGAAGGCAGATGGGCAAGAAAGGGCCAAACTTGTTCTTCTAACAGATCTACCCTTGCTAGAGATAGCAAGTACACCCTCGCTGTCAGGACATTAATCCATGATCACTTCATGTTGGGTCCCACTTCTCAGCATTCACTCTACCACTTGAGCTAAGTCCCCAACTCCTATAACTGTTTTTTTTTTTGTTTGTTTGTTTGTTTGGGTTCTTTTGGTGCTGGGGATCGAATTCAGGGCCTCTGAATCCATTGCCTCTCCCTTCAAACCCAGGTTTGGTAGCTGCACAGAGGAGACCAGGGGTGACTGTGCATGCCTCTGTGTGTGTGTGTGTGTGTGTGTGTGTGTGTGTGTGTGTGTGTGTGTGTGTGCATGTCTAGTTATTTTTGGCAACAAGGGAACTTAATTAAGAATTGAGTTCACAGCTCTCCTGCTGAGAGTTAGCCAGGGGTGCAGGATGAAGAAAAGAAGTCAAAGTCACAGCAGACTGCAGACAGGGACACCAGAATAAGGAAACAAACACAGAGCCTTCCGGGGGACAAGGGAGGGGTGGGGACACTATCTTAGGACGAGTCATGCACCATGAACCTGGTCTGATAATGCTCTCCTTCACAGGCAGAAGAAGGCTTTCTGGGCCTGAACTTGGTCAGGGAGGCGGCTGTCCTTGGTAGTCGCAGAGACCATCATGGGACCAGGGAGTTTTAGGCAGGGCTGACCCCAGAAACACCCTGGAGATGGTCTCCATCCTCTGACG
>PVJO010032393.1:0-13239 GCA_004026905.1 Hystrix cristata | reverse complement strand
TTTTCTTTGCTGCAATCCCTCAAAATCTTCTGGTTTCCTAAATTTTTCTAATTTTTTCATTCATCTCCTCCCTGCCTTCCATGTCTACCCTTTCTCCTTATTCCTGACTTTTCTCTCTTTGCTTCCTTTCCTTATTTCCTTTGTTTTCCTCATCATTCTGTCTGCACTCCCCTTCTCTGCTCTTACCTTTCCATCAAGTCAGTCCTTTCCAAATTGGGTTGACTTTCCTTTTGCCTCACCTTTGTTTTTCCTTCTTTGCACATTCTTATGGGGAGCTTCCTTTCTTTCCCACAGGTTCCTCATCTCCCACTTTTCTCTGTCTGCACACCAGCCTCCCCACCTTTATTGTGCTATATTTCCTTTTTAGAGGCCCCAGGGTCCTGGCACCCTGGCTCTGGAGAGGCAAAAGCGTTCCAGTTCTATAGTTCCTGCATGGACACAAATGCCATTGAAGCTGCAGGAACTGGTCCCCTTGAACAAGTTATTGAGGAGGTGAGGAACTGTTGGGGTATCATCTTTTAAGGATAAGTAACCCATAGGACTCATGTGGGCTTAAAGTTGCTAGGTATGTGTTCTCAGAGTGTGGACTTGTGTCCTCGCATTCTGTAAGCTCCAGGAGGGAGACAGTAATGGCAATGCCCTGTGGAGCATCATGACCTTCCGTGAGGGTAGAGAAAGAAGAATAGATGTAAAGTTCTAAAGGGATCAAAGGACTCAAAAATCAGGAGATAGCATCTATGAGAGGAAAGAAAAACCCAGCCAGTGGACGTTAGGTCTCATAGGTCTCATAGATCTTCTGTTCAACTCTATCTCCCTTCTTCTCAGCTTGGAGGCTGGAACATCTCTGGAAAATGGACTTTCTCTGACTTTAACCAAACTCTGGCACTTCTAATGAGTCAGTATGGCCACTTCCCATTCTTCAGAGCCTACCTGAGGACTCATCCTTCCCCTCCCCATGCACCAGTCATCCAGGTGAGAGATCCACCTGTAAAAACACTGGGACCTGGTTCTGCCTCTACCTTTAGGGTGTCTTCTCTTAGAAGAAGATAGTAGACTGGGGAGATAAGACAAATGGGAAGAAGAGGAGAGGAGGAGCAGTCCTATCTTTAGGGAAAATTGTCGCTTTGAGATCTGAGAGCACTAGGTGGGGTTGACAGAAGGAGCCGCAGGGCCTGTTCTGGGAAGACTGGAGTAGTTCCAGCCTTCCTATGTGTGGTCTGGATTTCTCCCAGACATATTAACTAGTCCTGTCATCTCCATGATTGCCCTCCTCTCATTTTCTCTTCATTTTTGCTAGTAGTTCCTTTCTAAACCAAGAGCTAAGTATGCTATTTTCTCTCTTTAAATGCCTCTGTTTTATGGATCACCAGGTCATCACACTATGGGCCTCAATCTTTAGCACTTAGAGTTTCATGATCTGATCCCTGCGTACCTCTCCAGCCTTATCTCCTATCTCCTTCCTTCTCCCTTGCTCTGCTGGCTTGCATGTAGCTCCAAGAATATTCTTCCATTCTTCTCATATGCTATTTTCTTTCCTTACAACAATCCCCCACACTCAGCCTAGAAAACTCTTACATATTTTCAATCACTGGCATCGAGTACTTCATCCAGGCCATCTCCACTAATCCCCTGGCTATGAGTAGGTGAAGCCCATCTGTCCACCCAGTTCCTCGTGTTCTCAGCATTGAGACTGTGGGCCTCCTCAGAGCAAGCAGCTGAAGTCCTTCCTCCTCAGGCAGCTGTAGGTCTTGGTCCTCAGGCAGCTAGAGATCCTCCTCTAACCTCTAGAGATCATCCTCCTCAGGCCGCTAAGTGACCTCCCTCAGGCAGCTGGAGTTTCTCCTCTTTCGGTCGGCTAGAATCCTCATTAGGCGTTTGTTGAGTAAATAAATAGTGGAGCCATCATTCAGTGTAAGGTTACAGATTTGGCCTGAACTCTCAGAAACTCCACATTATGAGAGGGTGAATATTAAAAAAATACCTGATCCTTGCTACGATACTACTCTGTAAGACTGTTCTAAAATTCTATTCTAAAGCATGTTCAGGAGTTTAACTAGTACAGCCTTTGGGCACTGGTTAAGATCTGAACCGGTTAAAGAACATCTCAGAGAGAAGAATGCGAGCTGAGTCTTGAGGTGTGGTTGATTTTCCAAGTGAAAGGGAAGCATAAAGTCATTCAAAAGGGCTGTGGGAAAATTTGGAGCTCAGAGAATTTGCAATGCTGTGAGTCCTCCTTGGGGTCCACGAGAAGATTGCTCTTGGCGTCCAGTAGGATGCAGTAGGAGGAAAAGTAAGACTGAAGACGTGAGGTTAGTCCTGATTATTACTGGCCTGGGAAGCCAGGTAGAGATGATAACTATCGACATACTAAAAATAAAGTCCTATTGAGGCCTTTCAGGTATGGTAGTCTGGTGGCATGTGTAGCGCTCATGGGCGGTCGGCAGTCTGGCAGCCATTCTGAAGGTGTCGTGGACTCTAGATGAGCCTACTGAGGTCCGGGAATAGAAGCAGAAAAGGGAAGGAAGAGCCAGGCATGAGGTAAATCATTAGGCAACTTCATCCTAGTGGTAGAAGTCCCAGATGTTTCCAGAGGACATGGCGGCTGAAAGTGAAGGAAATGCAGGGGTCATCAGAGGGCTCCGTAGCTTTGATGTGATGTGGACAGGGAAGTGGTTATTGGCAAATCCAGTCTGGATGTGCTCTTTGGGAAGAATGTATGGAGAGAATGAACTGCTGTTGGAGGTGCCAACGAGGGCCTGGGACAGAAAGGGAGACACAGGAGCATAAGAACAGTCAGGAGGGGGCATTGGACCAGCATGGGTGGGAGTGCAAAGGGAAGGGGGAGCCCCCAAAAGGAGGGGTGATTGTTGTTGGCAGAGATGACCCAGCACAGAGAATAAGGAACGGGAAGGTGCCACCGGAAACCTGGCAATAGATAGTATGAAAACAATTACAGCAATGGACACAGACCGTCTAGTGCATAGGGTGGGCATAGGTGCCTTTTCACCCTCTGAATTCTGGACACTAAATGGCACAAAAGGGTCAAGTGAAGATGTTCTATGTTAGAGGAAAAGTCTATTGCTCAAGTGGGACTGAGATAGAGACATTGGCAGAGACAAAGCAAAGTGATGCCATCCAGGGCACACCAGGACTAGAACTGAGGTGAAGTATGTGGGGTTCTTGCTTGGAGTGCAAAATTTAAGAGGCCCCCCCAACACTGAGTATCCAGATAAATAGTATTTTAATAAATCTTCTTAAAATCCAAAATCAGTAAAAATCTGTGATGAACATATAGTAAATTTTTGTCAATTCTAGATATTTTGGAAAATACAATGGTGTTTTTTTCAGAATGCACAAAAACTCTATTGTGGACCTTTTAAAAATATAATTTAAAAAGTAGATTAAGAATACACTGTGAGGTGGGGTATACTGGCTCACTCTGGAGGCTGAGGCAATAGGATTGGAAGTTTGAGGCCAGCCTGGGCAACTTAGTAAAATCCTGTCTCAAAGTTAGATAAAAAAGGGGTGGAGTTGGATCTTAGTGTCCAAGGGCTTGCCTAGCTTGTGCAAAGCCCTGGGTCCAGCTCTCACTACCTAAAAAAATGTGAAACTTATGGGGAAAATAACAATAAGGGAAACTTTGATATTTTCACCATGGAACTTTGTATTAGCTTTTATTTTAAATATGGTACTAAAATATGCATCCTGTTTACTAGTTTGGGGTACCTTTTAATTATTGCACCTGAAGTGGAGAGCTCACCCTTAGACTTGACCCTAGAATGAGGCATGGATTCCTCCAAGATGTTAATTAATGTGCTTCTCTTGTCTTGAGCACCCCCAAACTAGTTCTCCTTCCCATGCCTGGACTCTTTCCCCTGACTCCTTGCCCAACTCACCCCTCCCTTCGTCTGTACTCTTTCCTTCACTATCCGCTCTACCCGCCTATCCCCAAGCCACCTTCCTTCCCCACCTCCCCTCGACCTCCCTCTGCATCCCCGTGCTCCCCACTTCTTTCCAGTCTCTCTTGTGTCCAGATAGACCAGCCAGAGTTTGAAGTTCCCCTGAAGCAAGAGCAGGAGCAGAAGATCTACGCCCAGGTAAGACGGGGCTTCGACAAAGCCCTCCGAGACCAGGTGAAGAGCAGGGCGCCTGGCTCCTGTGACCGAAGGTGCCGTCCCCCAGATCATTCGGGAGTACCTGGCTTACCTGCAGCAGCTGGGAACACTGCTGGGCGGTGACCCAGCCACGGTGCAGCAACACGCCTTCTTATCCATCTCTATCACCTCGCGGCTCTTCAAGTACCTGCGGCTCCTGGAACAGCGACAGTCACAGGACAAGCTCTTCCACGTGCTCACTGTTGACCAGCTGCAGGTGCTGGGAACTCAGGGCCTGGGCCTGTGGGCTTGACAGCCTCCCGAGCGTCTTTTCACCTCACCTTCTTCCTCCTGGTGCCCTTAATTCTTTCCAGTCCCTGCCCTTCTCTGGCCCCAGCCCCTCTCCCGAGACTCCCTCTCCCATTCTTTCTCAAGCCCAAGAAGCCTGTCCCCCCTCTGTCTCTTCCTCCCCTTCTCTCCATCAGCTCTGTGTCCTCCCTCTAAGGAAATGGCCCCTGCCATCGACTGGCTATCCTGCTTGCAAGAGACGTTCAAGCCAATGACCCTGAGCCCCTCCCAGGCCCTTGTGGTCCATGACCTGGACTATTTGAGAAACATGTCACAGCTGGTACAAGAGGAGATGCTGAAGCAGAGGTTTGCCCCAATGTGGCATTGGGAGGTAACGGGATAGAGAGAATATGGGGATCCATAAGTCTCAGGGACCAAGGACACCCTGGATCGAGGGACCTAGGACACATGTGTGCAGAAGGTGGATGGCAGAGACAAGACATGTAAGGCTTGGGAGCTCCGGGACGGGGTAACACCTGACACGAGGGACCCAGGGCTCAGACAAGACATGAGGTCTGCCAGAGGGAGAGCATCCGTCGGTAAAGAGCTTTGGTGCTGTGGGATGTGCCAGAAGGCCCAGTCAGCGGGACAGCTGAGAGCTGTGCACCGGACTAAGAGGCCCTTGGGATGAGGAGATGAAGAAGGCGAGGGCTGGGCATTCTCTGACGGCAGACAGCTGAAAGAGTCGTTTCTCAGCTGTGGTGAGGGAACGCTGGAGCCCCCAAGGGAGAGAATCTCTGAAGTCGTTTCCTCTGTGACCAGGAGGTCAGCGGGGGGTGGGGGGGCACAGAAGTCAGGTTCTGTGGTGGCTCTGGGTTCCCTGATGACCATGGGCATCACCTAGAGGCAGCAGCTTCCAGTCAGGGCCTCAGGCTCAAGGACTTCGTTGCAGTAACTCAGTAGCAGCAACGTCTGGATGTGCTTTTTGAAGGAGGCAAAGGAACTTGCATGTGGGCAAGTTGGCATGAGGGGACCTGGGAAGAGAGTGGCCAAGGAGAAGGAGGGGAGTCACGGAGCCCAGCTTTGTGGTGCTTAGGGGATACACCCTCCCACGGGCAGAGGTTTCTTGGTTGTGGAAACAGATTAATCTGTCGTGTTTAACCTGAGTCCAGCCTTCCTCTAGCCCAGGTCCTTCTCTCTCCGTGATGGGAGAAGGCTACCTCTTCATCGGCTCGCTTCTCTCTCATTCCCCAGCCCACACCAAGACAGGCTCTTCATGGTGTGTTTGTGTGTCACCACAGTTAGTCTTTGCAGATACAGAAAAAAGTTGTCCCCAGGAATACAAGATGGTCAATTTACACAAGAGGAGTCTTTAGGAAATGTATCCCCTGAACCCTGAGTTTTATGTGGGATCTTTTCTGTCTCCTTAGGGATGTCCTACAGAGTCACATGATCTTGGGGCTGGTGGAGACCCTCACCCCAGCCCTGGACAGTAAATTCCGGGAGGCGCGCAGAGAGCTGAGCCAGAAGCTGCGGGAGCTGACAGAGCAGCCACTCACGGTGAGGAGAGGAAACAATGAATTTTCCAGATTGGGGAAAATACGGATGTATTTCTATCAGAAAAGGGGCAGAGGAGTTGAGGCCCCTCCATGTCTAGACTTTGCATAGAGGCAGGCAGGAGGGAACGTGGACTTTAACCTGAGAACTGAACTACCAGATACCAACCTTTAGGAACACCTCCTGGTCACCTCTCTAACCTCTCACGGGAAGCTGAACTTACCAAGGGCTGCTCTGGCTTTGTCATCAGATCTAAACTGTTTGCTGTGTGGTTTGAAGACCTGGATTGAGAGTTTAGGATTCACTGGATATGCGATGAATTTTTTTTATTAGTATGCATTTGCAGTGCATAATGATTACATTCATCATGGGGAGTTGGTGTGTATAGTTAACACATCATAATTCTTTCTTCATCCCCTTCCCCTGGCCCCCCTCCCACTCCCTCCATCTCTTGGTTCCCTTCTCTTTTTCAAAAGATCTTTCTCCCTGTTTCCAATTATCTAGCTCTTATTTTGCTTTATAATTTATTTCTGTTTTGGGTTTCTCATACAAGAATAATGATGTGAAATTTAAGCTTGTGTGTCTGATTTATTTCACTTAACATTATGGTCTTCAGGTTCATCTGTTTTACAACAAATGATTTGTTTATCCTTATTTATGGCAGAGTAGTATCCCATTGTGTATAAATACTACATTTTCTTCATCTATTCATCTGTTGGTGGACATAGAGGCCACTTCCAAATTTAGCTTTTATGAATTATGCTGTTATAAACGTGGTGTGCCTGTAGTGCTATAATATGATGTCTTTAGCTCTTTAGAAAGATATCTAGAAGTGGAATATCTGGGTCAAATGAATTTCTATTTTTAGTGTTTTGAGAAATCTGCACACTGATTTGCATAGTGCTAGTTTGTACTAGTTTACATTCCAACCAACAATGTGGAAGAGTTCTCTCCCACAGCCTCGCCAACATTTGTTACTAGATTTCTTAATGCTACCCATTCTTTCTGGAGTGAGACAGAATCTCTGTAATGGCCAGTGATGTTGAACAATATTTCATGTATTTATTGGCTATATTTCTTATTCTAAGAAGTGTCTACTCATTTCTGTTTCCTAATTTTTTATTGGGTCTTTTTTTTGAAGGAGTCTAGTTTTTTGAGTTCTTTATATATTCTAGATATTGGTCTGAGGAATAGCTGGCAAAACTTTTCCCCATTCTTTAGTGTGCCTCTTCACTCTGTTGCTTCTGTTGACCTCTCTGTCTCCTTTTTACAAGTACTGTTGTTTTCATCACAGATATCTTTTCCTTTACTGGTTAGATGAATTCCTAAGTATTTATTTTTTTCTTGATACAATTGTGAGTGGTATTATTTTCTTAATTTCTTTCTCAGTGAGTTCATTATTGGTGTGTGAAAACACTATTGGTTTTCGTGTACTGATTTTGTATCCTGCTACTCTGCTGAACTCAGTTATTAATTCCAGGACTCTTTTAGTAGAATTCTTTGAGTTTTCTATGTAGAGGATCATGTCACTGAGAATAATAATTTAACTTCTTCCTTTCTTATACATATTCCTTTTATTTCTTTCTCCTGCTTGATTGCTTTGGCTGATGTTTTGAATACTGTAATGAACAGGAGTGGTGAATGGACATCCTTGTCTTGTTCCTGATTTTAGAGGAAAAGCTTTCAGCTTTTTCCCATTTAACATGATGTTGGTGGTAGGTTTGTCATAAATACTTTTTAGCAGACTGGAATAAAGACCTTCCATACCTATTTTCTTCAAGGTACTTTTTTAAAAATCAAGAATGGATGTTGGAGTTTGTCAAAGGCTTTTTCTGTGAGAGACAGATACGTTAAGCAGTGGTTCCAAGTTTGACATTCAAATGCGCTTTACAAGATGCGCATTTCCGATCCAGTGCAATCAGCTGGGTCATATGTGGTCTTCATGATTCAGATCCTAATATACTCAAGGAGGGAGTGACGACACCCGAGGGTGAACAGTTCCCCACACCATGTTACACTATGCCACTGTTCTGCTGAAAATGCAGCTCCTGCTGATCCTAAACCCTGCACCAGTATTAGGAAATACATTTCATGAACCAGAGTCTACTGCACTCCCCAAGATGCAGAGAATCTACTTGACTGAGAACCTTGAGATCCTAGGTCAGGAATCCAAGTGCAAGTGAAGATGACTAATAGTTTGGTTACATTCCCAACCTCACGGACTACCTCGGTTTAATCTCAAAGATCATTTTTTAAAATTAATCTGTGAACCATTTCTCTGCCTTGAAGAAACCTGAACTATCTGTGGAATTCAGGGAGTGCAAACGTATTCATTTGAGACTGGAATGTGGTTATTGCTTATTGAAAACTTAAAATGTGCTAGATATTTTCCTGAAATCTTTCATCTATTAGCTGAAAATCTATTAGATCAAAATCCTCAATATTTCATAAGGTATCATAGATATCATTTTATCTTTCTTTTAAAGATGAGGAAATAGATGTAGAACTATTAAGAATCTTGACTGTGCTAATTTACCAGGTAAGTTGGTAAAATGAGATTTGGACCCTGGCCCTGGCTGCAGGGTCTGTGTGTCTACCCACTGTGGCACAGAGCACTCCTTAGAACTACTTGAGAAGGCCTTGCCCAGCTTGTCTCTTAGTTCAGATGCTGGAGAACAGAGCCCCTCTCCTCTTTCTGGGAGTATTTCAAAATTCCTGGTACCGAACAACTTCCTATAAATCCCTGCACCATAGCCTGACATCATGTTTTGGAGGGTGTCAGATGCCAGCACTGTGACTCATGCCTAGAGATTGTAGAAGGCTTACAAATACTGAAATCACCATCCTTTCCGGCAAGGAACATAATTGTCCTTGGGCTTGAAAACTGAATCAAGCTCTGGCAACGAGTAGTGCTATGACCTTGGGGAGATCGCTACCTCTCTGCAACAACAGTCCAAACTCTACGATGGTAATGGCTGATATGCATTGAACTGTTGCTGTCAGGCACTGTGTGTAGTATTTAGCATAGGTTATTTTAACCAGTTCTCCCATAAACGCTCTGAGGGTTTTAGCCCCAGT
The DNA here is from genome assembly GCA_004026905.1 of Hystrix cristata. Lineage (NCBI taxonomy): Eukaryota > Metazoa > Chordata > Mammalia > Rodentia > Hystricidae > Hystrix > Hystrix cristata. The sequence goes on along the minus strand of PVJO010032393.1, from coordinate 4,222 downwards.
TGCAAAAGAAGCAAAATAAGCACGAAATGGCCAAATAACATCCCCAAGACAAATTGCTCATACATGAAGGAACAGACTCCAGGATAAATCTGTTTGGATTTTGAAGCTGTGTTCTTCACCACACACTGCTGAGGACTGAGAAACATGAGAGTGCTATAAAAAATGGGTTAGCACGCCTTCCTGCAAAGGGTAACAGGAAAATTCTGGGCTTGGTGTTCATATGGTGTGTGTTACAACTGCTGGACTTGAGTCTTGTAGTCAAGGGCATAGCTATGTTCCTAGCGAATTCTGGCTTAGATGTTATATATTTTGGGGGTCCCTAAAAGAGGGTGGGGGGGGTTTCAGTATCAGTGGGATCTCTTTGCAGCAGGTGGAACAGCAGCAACATCTAGAGAAAGGAAGGAGCTTTTGGTAAGGCAGAGATCTGATCTATTCTATTCAGTGGTCATTAATTACGGACTTCTGAACACATACTTCTGAAGCAATTCTAACTTACAGTGTCACTGAAAGATTGCCAGCTCTTATCGTCTGACCATCTTTGGAGGTTAGTTTCCAATACATAGCCAAGGAAAGTGGCTGGTAAGTTAGGCTTTTCTCTTATGAAACTTCAGAAGCTGGGTTTGGGGAAGTAAAATTAAGATTTCTCATTTGTACCTGTCAAAAAAGAGGTCTTTATATTAATGCCCAAACCCCAATTTATTCAAGAAGTTTAAATCTTTGATTCAACAATCCTTTCTATTACCTTTCTTGTTCAATTTTGGGGCATGTGCAATTTTATTCAATGTTTCTTCATCCAGACTGGTCTTACGATCTTGAAAGAGAAGGGCACTGGGTTAGGTAATTGACAATTTAGCTTTGGATTTCTGAATTTATTTATGCCATAAATATTTTTGAGCACCTACTCTGTGCTAGATTTCTGTAAGCACTTGAGATTCGTCAGTGAACAAAATAGTCAAGTATGCCTGACTTCAGCTATTTATACTCATTTCTACCCTGGTGCAGGAAGAAAGAAAATAAAGAAAACCTGTTGAGTGGTGTTCGGGAGACCAGCAGATGGCAGGGAATGCAGGTGGGGAGCAGTTACGATTCTCAATGGGAGGGTCTGAACTCTGTGTCCTTCGTCATTGATGACTAGTGATGGTTCAGCCAGATGAGAGTCCAATCACTGCTCTGTTCTTCAACCTGATTTCTCCATCTGGTTCATGATGATTTAATCTGGGCCTGCACCAGGTGCCTTCCTGAAATGTAGGTAATGTCAACAGATTGGCATTAGTGTGTGCAGGGTAATGCTGATGGAATTCCAGTGGAATGTAGAACAGATGCCATACTTCTGAGGTATTGTCTCACCTGCTGCTGAAATCTGTGAGGAAGGTGGAACAGGCTGCTCTTTTTCATTGCTATTGTAACCAGAGAGGGTGGCATAATGAAATAACCCATGAGTGGCAAATGCTGGATACTGTGCTCAGCCCGGGTATTGGTGGCCCTAGTAGATCGAAAGTCTATAGATGTGTTTTATTGGCTTTTAGAGTAATTTACAAACTTTGAATTAATTGCCAAAATTCAAAAATTAGGAGATGGCTTGGCGATACCTGGTTTTCCGTCCTGTGTGTTTCTGTGTGTGCCTGTGTGTGGGGCTCTGTCACACCCGGCAGCCTCCTCCAGTGACGCGTATGCTGTGCTTAAGTGGCATGGCTCCGTTCAGCCGGGTGAGCGCTGGAGTTGGCTGCCGCCCGGACAGGCTCTGGGCTTCCGGCCTGGGACGCTGCTCTGTTATGTTCCTGCATCACTGTGATGTGAGCGTGTGGCTCCTGCTCCGCCCTATACCAAAGATTGATGAGCCTTTTAATGGGAGACAATTGTATTATCATGGCATTATCTGTTCTCTGTAATCCCACCCTGGCCCTTAATAATTATGCATTATTTTCCAAGTGTTCAAAAACCATTCCATTAATGATTCATTCTACAATTTTTTTAGACTTTGACATTAATGATTGCTGACTATCCTGTCATCTCAAATCCTACTTCCACCCTATTGAAGACTGGCCAAATTTTTGCTCTCCTCCAGATTCTTGGAATTTTTCCTGATTGCTATCATTTCCTAAATAATATTATGCATGTTCAGCATTGGTATGGGTAGTTTTGTCTTTCAGTGCCCTGAAATTAATCCACTGAGCTTCATTTTCTTGCATTTGAAATAATCCTTCCATCCCTTATATTGAGGAGACTTTTTTTCCTCCTCCAATCCTATTTCTTCTTGTGTGTTTCCAGCCAACATGGTGTAGTCCATCACTCCATATCGCAAGAGACAGCTGTGGGAGTCTTCTGTCTGAGAGACGTATATATTTTTGAGTAGCTAGATCCCTCAGCAAAGGATGTTAGAGAAACAATCAGGTGCTGGCAAAGGGAATCAGGAAGCAAGAACCAGGAGAAGGGAAAGAGCAGACAGATTCATATCCCCAAGATCAAGGGGTCCCTGCTGATGCTGGCTGCTGCAGTCACAAGCATTGTAATAGTCTAATGGGGGCTTCCTGGAGCCGGACTGTCTGGAGGAGGAAAGACGCTGAATGCGGCCTCCAGTCGTTGGCATCAGACCCGCTTTCCCTCCGGTTCCCCTGTGCTTCTCACACTGAAGTCTCCCAGCCCCAGCTAGCATACCACCAAAAGAACTGAGCAGAACTTATGGCATGCGAGCAGAACACTTGAAATGGGCAGCCAGGTCCGGAGTAATCTTAAAAATGGTAAATTTCCCGACAGGCTGGCTGAGGAGTTTCCTTTTCACTCTCTATCGTAATGGTGCCTTTTCCTATTCCCTCTGGTGGAATACCACATATTCCTTTCCCATTTTAAATCCAGCCCTGCCATGATGAGAGCAGTAGTGGCAGCCTTCCTACCTACAAGCAGATCTTTGGGAAGTAAATAAATTACAGGAATGAGGTCTTTGGCTTCATCTCATCTAACCCAATGTAGCCTGGGAGCTGTTTTTCCTCAATTTCACCTCAGCCTCCCTCCCCCAAGCTGTCTGAATCCTTTCCCCCAGCTCCTAAATTGGCTTCTGCAGTCCCTCTGTGTTGTGTCTGGGCTATTCCTCAGTCAGCCCTTCGAAGCCACTGAAGACCACTTCGGAAACCACCCTCGTGCGTTTTTATTGTCTCTTGTTTTCATTCTCTGTACCCTGCTGTTAGAGGGGCACATCAGTGCTTCTCTCGAGCTGCTGGCTAACAGCTCTGCACCTCTGCCGTTAAAGTCCTCCATCTTCTAGCCTTAATTTCTTTCCTTGATTTGGCCAAAAGTTTCCCAGCTCTCTCAATTATACATTTAGTATGTTTTGGCCGTCTCCTAATAAACAATATGGCATTGGAAATTCCCTTTTCCTGATGACTTTCTTCTCTAGAAGGTAAGATCCTCCAGTATAACGCACATACTGAGACGGGCATAGGTGATGGTGGAGAAAGGAAATGGCTGTCTTCAATCTCCATTTTGAGCATGAGCGGGAGGGTGGAGTCACTGCAGGGCCCTGCGTGTAGTAAGTGGAGTGCAGGCTGGGCAACACACCTGTTATGGAGAGAAGCTCAGTGTTTTAGTCCTCCAGAGGGAAGCTTCTGGGGACTTGCCTTCAGATCGGTAGGCGATAAACATGGGCGATTCACTCAGCCAAGCTCCCAAGCCTAGGCCTGGAAGAGGACACGGGTCCCTTCTGCTGAGCAGCAGCGTGTCACCAGATGGGACAACAAAGGGAGATAAGACAGGAAGTACAGGAAATGGAGCCCCTCTGGGGAGGTCTAGACAAGACCAGCTGGGAAAGTGGTGAGGAAGTGGCCTTAGACAGAGCCACTCATCCCTGCTTTGTCTCTGCAGCCGGCCCATCCACGATGGAAGAAGTGTGTGGAGGACACAGGAGCCTTTTTTGAGCCCACCCTGGCGGCCCTGTACGTCAAGGAGGCCTTTGGCCCAAGCACCCGACGTGCTGTATGTGAGAGCTGGGCCCGCCTACGTCCCACTACCCTTCCCACCCTGCTCACCCTGCCCTGCTTGGCGGTCCACATGGATGGGAGTCAGGACAGAGAGGAAGAGACCACCGAGAGGGAGAATCCCTGGCCTGCTTCATCCCTCAGCAGGGCACAGTTCAGCTGCGGGACACAGAGTGTCCACGACAGGCACTGATTTGGACACGTCACCGGCTGTCCTGCTCTTGTGTTTTTTCAGCCATAAAATGAGAAAATTG
>PVJO010032392.1:0-13234 GCA_004026905.1 Hystrix cristata | reverse complement strand
ACCTCCTAACCCTCAATTTCCCCCGCTGCAGACACGTGCTTGCGTGTAACACTCCTAAAATGCAAGCAACCCAAGGGCACAACTGCCATCTTCTTCGTTTGTTCGTCTGCTGTTCAAACATTAAGCACAACAGGTTCTCTCCCTGCTAATCACAGAAGAAACCGTACTGAACAAGACTGCCACCAGCCCCAGCAGAGGAGACAGCCATTGATATCTAATTAAGTACAGTTTGATCGCAAGCTCGGAAGGTGCGACGAAAGAAAAATGCAGAAGACTAAGGGAATATAAGTAAAAGGAGGGTGAGAGAAAGGGAAGTCAGGGAAAGCTCTCCTGGGAAATGGCATTTTAGGTTGGTATTTGAAGGTTGAGTGTTAGCTACTTAGCGTGCAGGAGGGAGGCGGGGCAGGACTGAAGAGGTGGTGAGGGAACCCAGCACACACTCGCGTGAGGTGAAGAAAGGGGTAATGCTTACGGAACAAAGAAAACGATGTCATTGTGTGTAATAATATGTCTTCTCCATGTTTTAACAAGTTCAACCCTTGAAGCAGAAGCATCAAGAGCGAAATCAAGAACTGTCAACTTACTGGACAGGCAGAATAGGGTCACACTGAAAACCAGGGCTCTGCAGTCAGGTGGGGTTTGAATCTCAACATCAGTATTTACACTGAGCATGAGACGTGCAACTTAATTTCTCCACACCTTACTTCCTTCATCTGCGAGAATATGGCAGTGACAGGCCTACCTCACAGGTAGATACAGGGATGCGTGAGATAAAACACACAAGGAGCTGAGGGGAAAAAAAATCAGTTTTTTTCATTTAGTAAAACCAATATATCATTTGTAAATCTTCTCAATGTCACCAAATAAATAAATAAATGTTTCTTTGAGGTTGAATTAACCGTACTAGAATCTGTCAAGAAAAGAGAAAGTGTAATTCTTCTTTTTTTGCCTTCTACCCAAGGAATTTCCCTTGTGAGTATATTTATATATAGCATTGCTGGTGAAAAGTAGAGCAAAAACAAGATTTCCAAATGATAAAATTATATTTCCACTTCAGCTGTAATTACTTACCTCTGTAGCTCCTCTCACGAATTCTGAGCATAATTTCTGCTCTGTTTTCACTTTTAAATGCCTATCAATTTTGGAAACCTTTTGGCAACCTCTTAGAACTTTCCTAACTGGGGGATTTAATTAGAATCCTGATTTCTCTCTCTTTCATCAGCAATTGCTCAAGTTTTTGAAAAACATTGTTAAAACAAAGGATGTGGTGATTATGCCAGAATGTTGCACTTTTACTTATTTGTTTCCAGACAACATCATGGGCAGGGAAGTGGCTTATAAATGATTAATGGACTTGATAGTTAGACTCCTCTGGCCTTGATTTCTACCTTACAACCTGCAATTAATTTTGAGAAAAATCAGGTCTCATCTTCCGCCTTGCATTTGTGCACCAGCAGCTGTTTGTCCTGCCCCCTGGAGTGGGCAAGAGGCAAAATCAAGAGGCTCTTGGATTGGAGGAAGAAGAACCACTCGTGGATGGTCTCCTCATTCCCCGTTGGCCTGCACTGGTGAAGCTGCATCCTGCTCGGATAGCTAAGGCAGCCTGAGCCCATGCGTGGGCAGGGCTGGAAGCACGCAGGATTGCTACACTCACCAGTGCGGAGCTTCTGATTTGCAGACTTATTTTCTTGACTTTATTGTTTTAGTGACAGCTTTATTGTGATATAACCCGTATGTCATGCAATTCATTCACTTAATGTATACGTTTGGTGATTTTTGTATATTCGAAGAATTGTAAAACCAATGCCACAATCAATTTTGAAGTATTTTCGTCACCCCAAAATAAACTCCATACCCACAATACCCCATTCACCAAGCCCTAGGTAACAACTAAACTGCTTTCTGTCTCTATTTCTTTGCCTATTCTGGGTATTTCTCATACATGGAAGCTTACAATATATGGTCTTTTGTTGCTGGCTCTTTCACTTTGCCTAACATTTTCAGGATTCGTCTATGTCTCGTCCTGTATCAGGGCTTCATTCCTCCTCCCACCTCCAGTGCTGAGGACCAGCCATGTGAGAGCCTTGTGCAGGCCAGACAGGCACTCTACCACTGAGCTCTCCCCTGGTTGAGACTTCATCCCTTTTTATGGCAATTAATAATCCATCATATGACTATACCGCATGTTGTTTATCCATTTATCAGTAGATGGACATTTGCGTTATTTTTACCTCTAGCTAATTATGAACGGTGGCACTATGACAAATCTTGTACGAGTTTTTATGCAGGTAAGTTTTTTCATTTCTCCTGAGTATATCTATCTAGAGTAGAACTTCTGAGTCAAATTGATGTTTTAACTCAAATACAGTCTTCTAAGAGGGCTGCTGGGGATCGAGCTCAGGGCCTTGTGCTTACTAGGCAAGCACTCTACCACTGAGCTAAATCCCCAGCCCCTCCAAAACCATCTTATACCAAATTAAACTAACGATAGCATTTCATAAATAATAAATCACTTATACATATAAATTTAATTATAACTATCTCATAGACTAGTCTACTAATTCTTAACAGTAATGCTGAATTGGTTTCTACTAAAATAGTCCTCCCTTATTTACAGTTCACCTTTCTGTGGTTTTTAATTACCTGTGGTCAACCCTGGTCTGGAAATGGAAAATTCTAGAATTTAACCAATTCATAAATATTAAGTCACGTATCATTCTGAGGAGTATAGTGGAACCTCAAACCATCCTCCTTCCTGTCCAAGATGTGAAGATGCTTTTGTCAAGCATACCTATGTTCCACATGCAACCCACCATTAGTAGCCAGCCAGTATCAGATTATCTTAGTAGCCATCTTGGTCATCAGATCAGCTATTATGGTTTTATAGTGCTTGTGTTCAAGTGACCTTATGTCGTAGCCTGAGCTACGAGCTACAGGCTACGACATAAGGTCACTTGAACACAAGCACTATAAAACCACAATATAACACATGGTTTGGGTGCTGCTTGTAGTTTCAGACATGTACCCAGGATCTTGGAATGCATCCCGTGTGCATAAGTGGAAACTACAGTACGTGCTTTGCACTATGCTATGCACGGGGAGCAAAGATTCAAAGAGGAATGAAGACATGGTCGCTAACCTCGAGGACTTCTTGTTCTATAAAAATGGCAAACGTGTATCGAATCCTTACTCTGTGCCAAGCATGATGCTCAATGTTTGAGGTGTATTAAATTTTTGACTATTACAGCCACCCTACGAGGCAGGTACTGGGTATGCTCATTTTACAGGTGGCGTAAGTAACTTGCCCAAGGATGTGCAGCTGCCTGGCAGAGAGCAGAGAGCGCCATCACAGCTGGTGCTCTCTCTGGCTGCTTCTCTAGCAACAATGTAACACACAAGTGTAAAGAGAGCGTGTCATGCGCAGTCAGATATCCTAGCTCTGAACACTGCCTCCCCCACTCCCCATGTGACCTCAGGCACAAGACTCACTTCCTACACCTCAAATGCCTGGACTGTAAAGCGGGGGCTAATCCAAGTACCTACTTCATAGGGTTGCTGTAAGGATTAAACAAAATCAACATATGTCAGGTGTTTGACATGTACTTAGTGCTCCACAAATATTAGCCTTTGTTAGTATCATAAATAAGCTCTGTAAGCAAAACATTGCAAGGGCATGTGACTCATTTTAAGGGTTGTCAAATGTTACGACTTTGTCTCTGCTGAGAAGGAAAAGCATCCAGGCTGAGCTGCAGAAATGCTAAGCTCTTTTGCATCCTTTTACCCAAATTCCATCCATTGACATTAACAAGTGAAATCTTAAAAGCTGGCTTCTGCTTATCTCTTCTCCTTCTATCTTCAGAGCCCGAAGTAGGGCTGATTTGTATTCCATAAGTGTCTCTTGTCTCGTTAAGAAAGGAGCCAGTCTGGCCTTGTCATTGGGTGGGTTTGGAACCTGACACCTAGGAGATGGGGTGACAGAGAAGGAATCAATCCAGGCATCCTTAGCAGTGTCAGCCAGGCAAGACCCGTCCTTCTGTGGGCTCCTGCGAGGAGAGGAAACAGCAAGATGATTATTCAAGGGAAGGTCTCCCAGAGATGTGTGATGCATTTAAACATAAATGCATTCTGTCCTCAGCAACTTGGGGGAGTTGGCATAGCATCAAGGTCAGGCTGACATGGGACCGAAGAGGCCCAGGGTGCAGTGTGACTTGTCACACTAAGTACACTTGTCTCCCAGGGCAACGGGTGCCTGGGCAGCAGGAGACAGCAGGACTGGGAAAAGCACCCAGGGAAGGGTCAACAGGGAACCCTTCTTTGCATATTTATCCAGCCCCCGATTGGGCCAGTGCTTGTGAATGTGTTAAGTGGTCATCAGCATTCTCGGTTGTTCTTGGGGGACATAATTTCTCTGGAGAGAAGAAGTGGCAGGACTGGCCTCCCGGGACTTTGTACAGGAAAGTCTGACATTGAGGAAACTGGGCCATTAAGAAGGCCAAGTCCAAAGACTATTTACAGAGACACACACACAAACACACACCACAGTGATTCTTCTTAAGGATCCAACTCATATTGTCAAGTTTAATAAATATTGATTCCTTACTGTCCTTAAAGAACTTCTCTCGAGACCTAAGTATATGATAAGTACTTTCTTACATCTGTTTCTGCTCACTGGTTTGTGGATTTGAGTGAACAGGGACCATGTGTTATTCTCTTAGTATTCCCAACGCCTAGCTCAGAATCTGGATTGTGATATGTACGGGGAAGAAAAGTGTGACTGAGTAGAATTTTAGGAGCGTCTGTCTACCTTTTAACCTGGGATTCTGCTTAATTTAACCATCACATTAGGCTTGTGTGAAGAGCTCTTTTATTCCTATTTTAACAGATGAGGAAACTGAGGTTCTGAGAGGTGAAGCAACCTGCCAAGGTCATACGGTCAGTGGAGCCAAAACTGAATTTCAGGTTGAACATTTGATGGATGATTAAGATGCACATAAAAATCAATCAACCTATTATCACATTAAGACATTAACTAGGATGACTGAGAGAAAATGCCTGAAGCTTTCAGGACGTTCGATATCATCAAAAAGCTTACATTAATTGCCTTTGGGCCCACGACACGGTGCTAAGTGCCAAAAAAGGTAATCCACACAGATGGCATGGCTCTCCAGTGGATTTTTGAAAATAAAAACCTATACGCAAACTACAGTTGTGCATAAGAGTGGAATTAGCACCACGGTGAACTTGAACTGATCTGAATATGGCCCAGACGGATAAAAGCGCCCTGAGAACAAGGCCTGGGTCTTTTTAACCACTATTATCCCAACCCCTGCACAGAGCTGGGCCAATAAGTGCTGCTGAGATGGATTCCAGTCCATGGTAGGAAGGCTGTGTAACCTCCGGGTCTGGACACGACGCATCAGTCAGAAGGGCCAGGCTCACAATGGACGCGTCTGTGCACTGGGCCTCCTCAGAGAACTTGCATAGTCTTGGCTTCTCGGATCTGGAAACGTCTTAACTCAGTGTTAGGATGGCAGCCCTGCCCTCAGACACAGGACAGGTGGTCTAGGTTAGTTGTGTGACCCCAAGGAAGAGATGGGTGAAGGAGTACTCAAGGCTGTGGCCTTAAGAACATCTCTTGGTCCAGGGGTGTGACTCAGCGGGTAGAGGGCTTGCCTGGCATGTGCACGGCCCTGGGTTCCATCCACAGGATGGCAACACACACACACACACTTCTTCCCCCAGGGCAGGGCTGGACAGGTGAGCTGAAGACAGGGACAGGGACAAAGCTCTGTTAGCAGAAGCCGCAGGGTGCATCTCGGAGTCCAAGGAGCAGCACGGGGAGGAGAATGCCGAGCCTGAGAACGCAGGGCTGCAGCTGGTTGAACTGTTCCCGCAGATGACATTGGTTGTGGTTGAAGATGGGAGCAAGCGTGTAGGAGGGAACCTGGGCAGGGAGGTGGGCGAGGAAGAGTGTGTATGTTCAGCAGAGGTTCCCTTGTGCTCAGGGACAGGGGAAGAGTGCTAGGGAATGCAGGAGTGTGCTACAGGAATATGCCAGAGTGCTAGAGTTTCCAGTCTAGAGGGAAGACAGACAGACAGAGCCAGTAGTAATTCTATGTGACTGGTGAGGAAAATAAAGATGGGCTAAAGTGTCATCGCAGCTGTAAAAGGGGGCACATGAATAAACAGGTTAAGAAAGACGATATGTACCAACAGTCAGGGAGAGCAGGGTTTAAATCAAATTCTGTCACTGAGGAGGTATGTGACTTAATACATGTCATACTGTCTTATCTAAGCTTTAGTTGTCTCATCTATGAAATGGGTATGATACCTATCTCATAAGGGTGTGTGAGGATTAAAGAGAGACATTTGTGAAGTGTTTATTTAGCGCATGGTCTCGAATAATAGCATTCATTGAATATTAACTATTATGACTTCTACTACTTCATCTTCTACTTTCTAGGCTCTATGCTAAAGGCTCTCTCTCTATTATCTTCACATGTACTTTCCAAGCTGGTCATTTTTGTCCTACCTTAAATAAATGAGAAAATGGAATCTGTGTGTGTGTAACACAGATGCCACCTGGCAGATTCGGGACTCACCTCCAGGAATCATGGATATTAGCCTTTGTTAGTGTCATAAATAAAGTCTGTAAGCAAAACACTGCAAGGCCATGTGACACATTTTAGGTTCAGGTTCATTTTAGATGCAGGTTCAGATAAACCGCCCTATTCAGTCTCTTGCTCCTTTATCAGTATAGAGATAGCTACTTATCAAGCCAAGTGTGATGGCACAGGCTTGTAACCCCAGCACTCAGGAGGCTGAGGCAGGAGGATCACTGGGAGTTTGAGGGCAGCCTGGGCTACATAGTGAGTTCAAGGCCAGCCTGCACTACATGGTGAGACCCTGTCTCAAAAAAAAGAAAAAAGATAGCTACTTATAAAGTGCTTCAGTCTGTGCTTGGATACAACTAATGATAGGAACTATCAAGGTATTGTAATTATATCTATATAATCATTATATTATAGCTATTATTATGCATTAATAATTATTACAGAAATTATTCTAGATTATTGTAGTAATTGTTAGGTACCCAAATAGATGCTTATTTAATTCTTATACCAATGTTTTGAATCAAGAAGTATTATCTCCATTTTAAAAATAAGATTAAATCACTTGCCACAGGTATAGAACCATCAAGCGGTACAGTCGTGTTTGGAAGGGGTGGAGGAGCTGCACTTAGCTGTGTATTTCCTATATTCCAATCTGCTTAACTTTAGCACAGTACTTTTTCCATCTCTTTCTTTAGTTTTCCTTTATCCCTCTATTTTTTCTTTTCCTCTTTTCTTCTCATCGGTGTCTCAAAGGGCACTTTTCATTTTCATAATCCAGTTATAGGATCACCCAAAAGGGAATACAAAAGGAAAATTGTACACAAATCTAGGAAACTAGCACTTAACCCCACTAATAAGCAAAGAAATACAAATTAAGATGAAAAGGGTATTCATTTAAGAAAAAAAAGTGTGTGTGTGTGTGTATGTGTGTACACATATACATATGCAAAGAGCCAAGTCCAGAGGAGTCGCCTCCTCTTTCCCGTGCCAATGTAAATTGGGTGAGAGGCAGTAATCGCCACAAAAGGGCAACTCCATTTAACAGTCCTTCGCTCATTTAGCACACAGCCCTGGTGTTCCTTGGGAATGTACCATAATGCTGGGATGGAAATGACGTCCCCCCCCCCCGGAACGCCACTCAGAAAGGGGTTGCCGGTTACATTTCCAGTCTGCTCACACTACCCTGCTCCCTGGAACGAGCTGGGAGAGCCAGCTCTGAGGCAGGACTGTATTGCCACTGCAGCGCCAGGGGGCTTTGTCCACACAGGGCCCCAGGTGCAGCCAGGTGCTCGTGGCTCAAGATGAGGGCAGGAAACACCAGCTTACTTCTCAGCAGGCACCTACTGGTGACCTGGCTACCACCTCGCTCCATCCTCGGGAGACACTGATTTCTTTTCAAAGGCCTCCCTTCCTTGTGAGTGCCAGTTGGAGAAAGGGGCCCATGGCACCCCAACCGGGATTTAGTTCTGAACACCAAGATCTACCTACTTCCCAGCACCTAGCAGGCCTGAGCAAGTGAATCCTGGTCCTGGCACTCTCCCTGGACCTGGTCAGCTCCACTGTCGATGCCCTGCGAGTGTCAGAAAGCACACTTTTAAATCTAAGCACTGCAAGCTCCTGGGGCCAGGCCTGGCCGGGCGGGGGTCGGGGAGCATCCTCCTGTGCCCGCCCTCGCCTGGTATTGATTTTCTCCAGTCCCTCGCTCTTCCACAGCCTCATAAAGAAGCCAAAGTCGTAAAGCTGTCAGGACGTTTTCTCAAAGAAAAGATGTGGTGAATGAAAGTGTTGTTAGTGGCTCTTAAACAAAGAGGGACAGGGTGGCTCTGTGGGAGTCTCTGGTGCTACTGTGGGCTGCGAGGAGAGGATGGGGCTTGCAGGTGGGTCTGCGAACTGACGAGAGCATGCCGATGTTCTGCAGCAGGGCAGACACTCGGGCTAATGCCCCACTCTGGGAAAAAGCGGCCACTTACAATGAGGCTGCTGCATGTTCCCTTTCCCAAGGTGGGGTGAACACTTGAATGTTAGGGAACCCAACAGATCAGTGTAACTTGAAGCTCCTCTGTCTGGTCACATTGTGAAAGCAGCCCAGGGACAGAGGAGGTAGGAGAGCTGAAAGTTTCTGTAACCAAGGGAGTGTGTATCAGGAGAAACTTTGTTGCACACCTGGGTGGGTGCAGACGATACAAAGTTGCTTTTTGCCATAACAATCTCAGATTAAGACCGCAGCTCGGCCACTTAACTAGCTCTACAGCATCAAGGAAGGTACATTAATTCTCCGAGAGCCTCCGTGTCCTTGTATTTCAAAACGGGGACACTTAATACCTGTTTGCAGGGATGCTGAAGTGTAAATATTAAAGTAGAATCCCATAAAAAAAGGAATATAATGTCTCAGACATGCGTACTCAGTAAATGCTTCCTTCGCTTCCCCTTCAATCACTGGCCAGAGCCCTCAGCCCAAACTCTGCCCGACCTTTCGTGTTTTAACAAGGGCCTGCAGATCTGTTGTGGAGTGAGGTGTCTTCCTGGTTCAGCGAAGCCCCTCGAGGGCCTAAAAAGGCGTTCTTGCACCAGGGCATAAAGCAAAACAATTAAATGAGAGACTGACAGTCACTGGTATCAGTGGCTCAAACAGTACTGGAGTTTAGCTGCTGCGAACAGCAACTCAGTGTTCACAAAAATGCCAAGCCTGGTGCCTGGCCTGGAGCTTGCACGCAACAAGCATGTGGTGGACTCAATTCTGGGAGGGTCCCAAGATTCTTGCTCCCTGCCCAGCAGGTCCTGTGTAATCCCCGCTCTACCCTACCCCTGAAAAAGTACCTGCCCCTCTTGTGACTGTGACAGAGTCTCACTCTAGTAAATGAGACGGCACAAATGAAGGGATTTTCCTGATGTAATTAAAGTCCCAAATTAGTTGATTTTGAGTTCATCATGAAGGACATTATCCTGGGTGGCTCTGATTCAACTAGCTAAAAGGTCTTAAGAGAGACTGGGGCCCCATGAAGGGAGGGATTGTCTATTGGCTTTGAAAAACCTGCCACAAATTCTACAGCTACAAGGGAATGAATTCTGCCAACAACCACACGAACACGGACAAGCACCCAAATCCAAAGTCCAGGCCGACACCTTGACTGGGCCCTGAACAGAGGACCCAGCCTGAATGTGCTCAGACCACGGCAACCCGACCTACACGGGCTACGAGGTCATGAATGTGTCTTGTTTCAAGCAGAAACATTTGTGGAAATGTGCTATGCTGCAATAGAAAACTAATATGAAGCTGTAGACTTTTAGAAAAATTGCCATTAGTAGAAAAAAAAAAAAAACCCAAAAAACAAAAAAAAACAGAATCATGCCACCGTGGCCCAGATACATAACCAAGATATCAGTCCTTTTGGAAAATGACTGGTTGCTCTCCAGTGAAATACAACTTCATTCCCTCCGTTCCAATATGTTTTACCTGCGACCTGACGAAGCAGATCCTAGCAGCAAGCATTTCTGGGAGCTGTGCTTGATGGAAGAAGTGTAGGCTGATTCTGAACCCCGTGGGTGGCAGCAGGAAGCAAATATACAGGGATAATATTTCAAAACATGAACATAATCCCACCTCCTTTCCCCATGGCAGACTGTCCTCTGCTCAAGCTAAACCATTCTGAATTTCTTGTCTCAGAGAGGGATTGAGTTCTACAGCATGAGAAAACAGAAAGTTTTCTGCTTTGGGTTTTCAGAAAGCCAGCCCTCAAGGGCAATAAGGAGGAGTCTGGATTTAAACACAAGACTGGGCGAAAGCGAGATGGTAGGAAGCTGGCTATGCCTACCTCTGTGGGGTAGGGGAAAGGAGCCAGAAAGGAAGAGATAAACACATAGACACTGTGGGTCCCTGAGGAAGGGGCGCTGCTTATACTGTACTTTGATCAGGCTGAGTGCAGGACGAGGCACATTCTTCAGTACAGTTGAGGGAAACCGAGAACACGGAAGACTTGGGTTTGTTTCCTGTGTACAACCAAAAAAGCAGCAAGGCCTCGGAAGAGAAATGGCTGCACAGTGTACGGAGAGGGTCTTGGCAGCACTTAGAGAGCCCCACAGTCTGGTGGGGCGCAGAAGTAGCAGAATCGGTGGCTTTACAGAGAGTCAGAAAAAGAGCAGAGGAGCCCAGACCTCAAGGGGGCCACGTGGGGCCTCGCCGAAGAGCCAGAACATCACGCAAGTGCCGTCCATCGTGAGCAGACAACATTTCTGAGCTGACGATGTTTCCCCAACCCCAGAACTTGTATGGGACATTAGGGGTGGGAGGTTGGGGGTGTGCAACTAACACTTACGTTTCTATTTCTACCATCCAGCAAGAAGGAATGGGGGGCTTTCAGTGAAAATGATACTGAGTTCTGCCAAGCTGAGTGTTTAACTCAGATATATAGTCACTGAGTCATCAGCCTACTTCTGGGAAACCCAGTGCGGAGTAAGGGGTAGGTTCCCAGGAGGAAGGGCACCGTGGTAGACCACAGCAGGAATGTCCTAGATGAAAAACACTTCCGTCCCTACAGCTTCGCCCTCCATGTGACTTGCTCAGGCTAATGGAACATTAGCACACAGGAGGCAGGCAGGGTTTGAGCCGTCGTTTGACACTCAGCATCCCCTGCTGTCGTTGGAATCCATTTGCCATGTGCAGAATCCCAGGGCAGCCTTCTAGAAATA
Organism: Hystrix cristata; assembly: GCA_004026905.1. Lineage (NCBI taxonomy): Eukaryota > Metazoa > Chordata > Mammalia > Rodentia > Hystricidae > Hystrix > Hystrix cristata. The sequence goes on along the minus strand of PVJO010032392.1, from coordinate 1,934 downwards.
AGGGGCCCAGCTGACAGCTAGCAACAACACGTGAGTGAAGCATTATAAGTCATCCAGTCACAGAAAGTTGCCAGATCGCTTTAGCTGCCAGAGGGACCCCGGGCGAAAACCAGCCTCTGCAACACCTACCCGGCGAAGCTGGCTGGAGCAGTCATGGTTAGAGTCCGCCATATTATGAGGTGCTTAGTTACACAGGGCGAGAGGATCACTGTAGAGAGCCACATGAGGAGCACACCTCAGCGAAACATAGTATGAACCTGGAAAGCTCAGCACGAAAGAATCAGCCAGTGACCAACCTCACTGGGCGTCTATTTGGAACCGGAAGCCGCGTTTCATTTGATTCCTACACTGACGCCGTGAAGCGAGATGAATCGTGGGCGAGATAACTCAGCCCAAAGCAACTTTTGCCTGAGTCCCAGATTTTCCACCGAGTCCAAATTCTGTGTGTATAATGATCCCAAACTCTTCTAGCACACTGTAGCATTTATCCGAAGGGGGGAAGCAAACGCTTGATGGGATCCCATGAGCATAATGGTGAAGTCCTCTTTGTTTTCTGTTTCTCTTTAAGACCCAACCCCAACCTGCATCCTACCTACCACGGGCCGCTTCTTCTCCCACAGCAAACGGAAGAGTAAACGGAAGCAAGAGGGAGGGAGGGAGTCTTCGCCACACCCCTGGGCGAGAGCTGAAAATCACCATGGAGCTCAGCGATCTATGAGACAAAGGTATTTCGCTCCCTTCTGTTTGGACAGCTGGCTTCTCCCGCAGCCAGCAGCGCAGCCCACAGGGGCTGCATCCTAATGCCGGGCAGTCAAGGGCCCTTCTCAGGGACGATTCTCAACAGCGATAGGTCAGCTCTCTCCAGCGACTCAGTACTGTCTTCCAGGAATATTTCAGAACATTTTTGGCTCTATTTGCTATCACTTTTGATTTTATTTTTTTCCCCAATCAACCTCAGCAAGCAGAGCCACTAAAAGCTGAGTATTGCTGAGGAGGAAGGGGAGGGAAAGTCTCCAAAGGAATTGCTTAATGCACAGAGGTTTCAGCTGGGTGATTCTCCTAGGCCTGTAAGCCATAGAAAAGGCAGATCTCAGGCAGGTGTGTTGGTGTACACCTATAATCCCAGCTCTTTGGGAGGCTGAGGCAGGAGGGTCAGAAGTTCAAGGTCAGCCCGGCAGATTAGTGAGACACTGTCTCAAAATAAAAATAAAATTAAAAACAGAATTGATTGGGATGTAGCCCAGTGGAAGAGCGCTCCAAGCATCCGCCCGGCCTTGGGTTCGATCTCCAGTCCAAACACACAGGCACTCTCTCCCAAGAGGCTTTTCCTCCTGAGCAGTGCTGACCCAACCTGCGGGCCCTGGAGCTGCTTCGGTGCCCGAGCCTCCAGAGAGCATCAGTCCACGTACGGCACCCTCTTAGTGATGGCCCACCTAGGAAAGCTGGGTCTTTGTCCTTCCTAAACTCAGAGATGTCATCTCACATGCACAACACGGTAGAGAGTCCAGTTCTCAGCTCACAGGTGGTTTGCCTCAGGCCGGAGCTTCTCCTTTGTAAGTCAGGGAAAGTGCTGCACACCTTGCCGTGTACTTTGCAGCCCACATGGAGTAATATGTAAGTTACTGCACATCTTGGGTGCTCGTGGTACCAACTCTCCCAGCAGGAGATCAACACCTATCTGTTCCTCCCCATCTTTCCACACGAGTAGTTATTGGGATGGTGAATGGCCAGCAGGTTATAATTTTTATTTTGTCCAAAAAGGCAGGAACTCTTTATTTTGTTTACAGAAGGCAGGAACTCTTCGTCCAGCATTTCTTTTTAAAACAAATCTTTTCAAAGGTTCTTTGAGTCCTCTGCTAAGCTGGAAAATCCAATACTGGAGTGGACTCAGTTGACTGCCTGCCCAGGATCCATTTCTCTTCCATCCGTTCCTC
>PVJO010032391.1:0-13235 GCA_004026905.1 Hystrix cristata | reverse complement strand
TGAGATTCTGTCTTCACTTTCATTTAATTGACTGTGTATACTTTCAAGACAGTTTTTGATTTCTTGGACATCTGTTTGGATCTGTTTCATGGGTTCCATTTCTTTCCTAAATTGAGTGGTCAAGTTTTCTATCATTTTTCTAAGCTCCTCTGTTTTTTTATCTGTCTACTCTAAATTCACTAAGCAGGTCTTTCATTATGATCATCATCTCTGACTTAACTTGGCCAATTATTTCTAATCTGATGTTTTCTATAACCTCATCCATCTGTTTTTTAACTTCTGCTGCTATCATTTCTGAAAGTTTGGTTGACCGTTTTCCAATTTCCTCTATTTCATTGTCCTCTGAATTTGTTCTGGATGAGCTGGGGGTCTGGGGTTTTATTTTACTTCTGGGTCTCGACATTTTCTTTTTTTTTTCTTTTTCTTTTTTGGTATCTATATGTATTTCCTCCCTTTTAGTTTCAGTGTTGATTTTTATATTTTGATTATGGGAGGTTGCTTGAAGACAAATATCAATGCTTTTTAGGAGAATTCTGTTTGTTCAGTGTCTTCTAGGCCTATGTGATTCTTGGCTGTCGTGGTTGTCTCAAGAACCTGGATTATGTTAATGATTATTACTTCAGATAATTACAGTATTACCATATGAGAATGTACAACTGGTTATAGCTTGTATGGCACACTCGTTACCCTAGTACATTAACAATAGCATCAATTACATTCATGAAATTGACCGACTGTGGTAGAAATTAACTTCGTATCTTTAACCATAAGAGCAAGGTCTACATCATCATAAAGCAGAATCTAATACAAACCAGGAATTTGCATGTAGTGGGTATTTTGTTAGTAGAGTGATTTTTCCCCCCTTATGCTTTGAGAAACTTGAGTAGTTAGTTTACAGACAGTGAAAGGTGATAGTAGTGAGTCAAACCATGTAGATTCTATACAATATTTACTCACATGAAAGAGGAAAAGGAGAGAGAAAACAAGAAGAAAAGGAAAAACAGCATTCACTTAAGGAAGGAAAGATATGAGCCAAGCAGGAGTCAATAAAAGTAAAAATCAAAACAACAAAAACAAGAAAGAATATGTAGACAAGAGAATGTATTGGACAGGTATCAGGATGAAAAAGAGAAAGAGAAAATAAGGAGAAACAAAACCAATATAAGCATAAATTATATATACATACACATACAGTGGAATTTCTCTGATGGCCACCACTCTGTAGGGGGCACAGGCCAAAACCTTATTCTGTGCTTGTTAGCCCTACCTAGCATGCAGTGGTCAATACTGGGTACTATGTTGATCCTGGCCTCCAAGCATGGAGTCTGGGGGCAGTTGTCAGACAGCAGCTCTCTGGGGGATCTTTGGTAGCCTGCCCACGTCTCCTTATAGTTTATGTCTCTAAAAGTCCCTTAGTGGTGTGAGTATTGTTGGCTTTACCCGATAGTGATGGCTTGGATCAGAAGAGGAATGGGAAAAGAAAAAAAAAAACAAACAAAAACAAAACAAAACAAAACAAAAAAAACCTCAAAACAACAACAACAAACACTGAGGGAGAGAGGTAACAGTACTTTCAGTGCAAGGTGTTTCCCACCTTATTTGATGTTCACCCTGCCAGTGCCAAGCCAGGCAGCGCAGATCCACGCCAGGAAGCTCCTGACCTGCAAGCTCAAGCCTCGCTCCAAAAATCTGACAACCTATTTTTAATAGTGGTATAGTACATTTTACTTTCCAATATGCAAAGGTTCTGATGCATTCAGCTCCGTGGCAATGCTTATTTTTTTCAACTGCATACAACATATGACATCTTCTTGGTTTGAAGTGATACCTCATTTTGCTCTCCATTTGCACTTCCCTCTCACCAAGCACATTTTCAGGTGCTTTTTGGCAATTTATAAATCTTCTTTGGAGAAATCTTTTCAAGGTTTTTCTGATTTTGTGGTTGTATAGTTTGCACTTTTTTCTGACCTGTAAGTATTTTCTATATAGTCTGGATACTTGGTCATGACCACATGAGGGTTTTGTAAGTGGTTCCCCATTCTATACACTGTATTTCGATTTTTTTCAGGTTCACAGTTATTGTTACCAGCTGCACTCTTCACTATGCGTGGATCTCTTGCATGTTATTCCTATTGTCTAGCTGAAATATTTGTCTTTTGACCAAGGATGTTCTGTTTAATTGTAAGAGTTTTATTATGCTCACTATTATGTTTACACTGCTAATTTATTTCTGAGTTAATTTTACAAACTGTGTGTATTATCCCAGGTGCTTATACGTGCTAGGCAAGTGCTGCATCACTGAGCTACATCAGTAGTTCTATCTATTTTGTAGTTTGGTGCAGAGTTCACTCCCAGGCTTGCCTCAAACTTGCAGTCCTTCTGCCTCAGTCGGCTGAGTAGCTGGCGTTACAGACATGTACTGCCACACTGGATTCATTTTTGAGTATCACCGTATTAGGAGCCCAACTTCCTTTATCTGTGGTGAATTTGTTTGTGTAAGTTTGCAAGATGTGTCTGTGACTCACTGTGTAAATAATACCCACTTGGCAGTGAAACGTGTCAGTCTGACCCATCTTTCTGGTGGCTTTACAAGGGGAGAGAGAGACTGGATTATGGACACAGCCCTCCTTGGGAATTCTCAGTTCCCAGTTCATTTTTCCCTTCCAAAGCAAAGTCCTTTCCTTGTCCTGGACTCTGTGCATGACAAATACACTCTCCTGGGGCATTATACATGTTGTTGGCAGGTTTTTTTCTCCTGAACAATAGATTCTGGGACTAAAAACAGACTTGCTAGAAATTTCTGAAGAAATACGTTTGAAATAAATATTTGTGTGTAATAGTCGAGCAACTTAAAGTACTGGAGAAAATTAAACTACTGGAGCAAATTAGACTACTGGAGCAAATTAAACAATTTCAAAGACTATGTACAAATGCAAATACCTTCACAGCATCTCAGGACATTAGGGAAGATACCACAGGGCCAATCTGTGCCACACTAACAAGAAACAGGCAAGAACAACTGTTCTGCATTAGCCAGGTGACACAGCCCCAAACTTCAGCAGCACCGACACAGAGAGGGACCCTACGCTTTGGGAAAGGAGCAAGAAGGCAGCACGGTGCTTTGTCTTGAACCCTTAACCAGGCCCGCCACATTAGAACTGGCCCCAGGAAGAGCCCCAGCGGCCTTTGATCACAGGCGGGCCCTGCAGACTCCATCCTCAGCCCTGCTGCAGCACCAGGTGGGAACCCAAAAGGTCTGAAGAGCTGACCATTTCTGCAGTCTGCCCTGACCCCGGCTGGCCACCCCGATTCTCAGCTCAGGGCGGCGCCAGCAAAGTAGACACAGAAGTCACCTGGCTCTACAGGCTGCAGTCTCAGGTTTAGGGTGCCTCAAAGGCCTGCAGCGGCCACAGTGTTCCCAGGTGTCTGGATTGCACTGCAAGATCTGCCCTGGAGTTCTGCACAAGCTGACACTGAAGGGCGCCCCCAGACAGATGCGGTCTATGAAAAGAGCAATAATCACACACTTCTTGAACAGGATCCTTGTCAATGCTTGGCTGTAATAATCCATGACAGTTAGCAGAGCGTGGTGTCACCAAGGACATGAAATACCGTCTTGGGAGTGATGCCCAACAAACTAAAATCCATAATGTTCTTGACAAATCTCTTTAAGAATAGCTTTAATGGCTAGCAAATATAAAAAATAGCTAGAAACAATGAAGTAAGAATACAATACACGACAAGGAGAAATGTAAGAGTGATGCACAATTATACATCTGTGTATCATAGCTTTATGTACCGTAGTATACATAAAATAAAAATCCTGAAACTAAATGATATGATGATGAAAATGGAACATCACACAAAATTGTCAAATGCAAAACTAATGGAAGAAGAAATAGAAGTCAGAGCCCCGAAGTATACAATCAGAGACAAGAGAGAAAATACCAACATGAAATGTAGAAGGTTTATGGAACATATGGGACAGTATTGAGAGAGAACATACTAAAGTTATTGAAGTGCAAGATGGAGGATGGAAAAATAAAGGGATAGAAAGCCAATTTTAATGGAAAAAAATTCCAAATCTGGAACAAACTCTGAAAGAAAATATTTTAGCTACAAATGCTTATGTCAAAAAATAAAAAAAAAAATTAAAACTACCAAAACATTTTCCATCTCACTGGTTTATAAAAATAAGAATGACCTAATTCCAATGTGAATAGATTAGAGAAAATGAAAAGAAGCACTACAGAAATAAATCAAAGAGTAGTAAAACAACAGAAAAGGTCAATGAAAAGAAGTTGTTCAATGAAAAGATCGAACGATTTCACAGACTGTTATCTGGACTAAAAAAAAAGGTGAGAAGGTTCAAATTAATGAAATCAGAAATGAACAATGAGACAGTATAAATTATAACAGAAATATATGGATGGTAGGAGACAGTAGACAATTACTGCCAACTAAATTTTAGTAGGGTAGCCTACTAAAGTGGAAAAATTCCTGGATGCATAAACCTACCAACAATTCTTTTTATTTGAGTACATCTAAAGTAGGTATGCAAAGAAGGACATGAATAATACAGAAACCAATAATGAAAAATAGGCTGGGTCCTAGAAATATTTATAAAATATATACATTTCTAGTGAGCTCAGAATGTGTACAGAATTCTGAGTGCCTGTCGATCTGTTTCTCTTCTCCATGTATTATTTTTCTTTTAGGAAAGGTGCCCAAGCAATATAGAAGCATGAAATCTAACACCTGTCTCCAAATTCCATCTCATGAAATTGTCAAATTACCCAACCTCCAGTCTGTCCTCTCTGGAATGTTCCTGTCTGTGTACCTGGTCACAGTGCTCAGGAGCCTGCTTATCCTGGTCATCATCTGAGTCTCAACTCTGAACTCCCACGTACTTCTTCTTCTCCAACCTGTCCTTGGTGTGTATCTATTTAAGGTCCACTGTGGTCCCCAAAATGATTGCAAACACCTAAACTCACAGAAGTACCATCTGCAATGTAAGCTCCGTAATACTCATGTCTTGAAATATTTTTGCATGCCCAGATTATCTGATGCTGATTATGATGGCCTATGACCAGGTTTTGGCCATGTGTCACCTGGGCCTTATTTTGTCTTCATGAACCCTCACATTTGTGGCTTCTTAATTCGGTGTCCTTTATGCTTAGCCCTTTTGGGCTTTCATAAGCAATTTGATTGTCTTATCATGTACCTACTTCAAGGATATAGAAAATTCTCATTTCTTCTATGGTGCGTCTTATCTCCTGAAACTTCCTGTTAATTATCAGGGAAACTTCCTTGATAATTTCAATACATATATTCAATATATATGTATATATATAATATATATACACATGTTCAATATATATACACATATATATACATATATTGAATATGTGTCTATATATTTTCAGTATATATATATATGTATGTGGACAAGGATGCTGGGGATAGAACTCAGGGCCTTGCACTTGCTAGGCAAGCACTCTACCCTCGCCAATAATATATTGAAGTATATCGCTGCTGACATATTTGTCTTTGTCCATCTTAGGATCTTTTCCTGTTAATATAAAATTGTTTTCTCTATTCTGAGAGCTCCATCATGAGGTGAACTATAGAAAAACTTTTGCATATGGGTCTCAATGGTTAGTTGTTTGCTCGTTTTATTGACGAGGCCTCGGAGGCTACCTTGGTTCCTGTGTGTCTCACTGTCCCAGGATCAGGTTGTAGCCTCAGCATGTACACCATGGTCGCCTCTGTGCTCAGTCCCTCCTCAGCAGTCTGAGGAGCAGGGATGTTAGCGATGCTCCCAAGAAGCTGCACAGCAGAACAGCCTGACTTCAGGGATGCTTTTAAAGGTACTTTGGGAAAAATAATAAAACAAAACATCTAGACTTGGAAATTCTGTCATTTTAGTAACATCACATTCATAATTTAAAGGCTTGAATTTCTTATGAATTTTCACAGTGGAATGTGGGTTGCCTGGCTTGTCTGATGGCATGAATAGGAAATGTTTAAATTGGGTATAATTTTTGCAGTTTGGAAAGTAGAAAGTTTCTGGAGATGAATGGTGTTTGTGTAGTTGCACAACACTCTGAATGCAATTAATGCTACTGAAGTGCATACTTTATGTGGTAAGAGGTAGGTTTTTGTTATGTATATTTTATAAGTATTAAAATGAGAACAAAAGGCTGATGGATATTTTCAAAATATATAGAAATGAGAGAGATTAACAGTACACATGAATTGTTCTCCAAGTTGAGGAAGAGCCCCAAAGATTTGTGAATACTTTTTTTTTCCCCATTTCTTATTCCTCCATTACTTAAGGAAGTCTTTAGAGACTGGAAGAAAATGGACCAATCTGGCTAATTAGCAGCTCTGTCCCTTGGGCCTCCAAGGTCACGCTCTTCAATAGTCAGCCTGTCCCTCTAGTCTTCAGCTCGATGGCTCCAGTGCAATTGGCCCCAGACCTGTATCACCTCCTCCCTTGGTTGTCTGTGTCAGAAAACTCTGATCTGACTGTGTGTGAATCAGTCCTGCAGTGTAGCGTGAGCCTTCACTCGGTACCAGGTGTGGGAAGGTCTTTGGATCTGCTCTCGTTGACTATGACCCAGCAGAGGAGCAACATAAGCCAGTAAGTGCGGAGGGAGCCCGTGCCTGTGGGGAAGACCCTTGCAATTATTGGTTCATCCCCATGAGAACAAACATGACAGTTTGATAGTGGAGGTACCAGAAATCTTATTCTAAATTTTCTTTCTAACTCATCCTACATATTTAGCATTTATATCTCACCCACAGCTGCAAAAACGTCTACCTTCTGATCTGGCTTTTAAGCACTCTTGGGGGCTATGATGGTAATGATAAGGATGAGGAGGAGGAAGGTGACAGGAATCAGAGAATTATGAACTATTTCTGAGGGCTTCCTAAGTGTAGACCGCAACATGTTCTACATGGCTTATTTCCTTTCATGGACCTTGTCTTCCTACAGTTGTAAACCCCTATATTGTTATTGCCTTATGGAAAATAAAAGCACATAATTTTAGATAACTTGTAGTAGGTTTCCAGGAAGAAACGAGTAAAGCCGTATTTGAGTTGGGATGACGGCAGACATTGACAATTACTCCAGGAGAATCCCAGCTGGTTGTTCGCTTAGAATGTGCCAAACATTTGAGCCCCCGTCATTCCAGGAAGTGACCCCCCGTCATTCCAGGAAGTGACCCCATGAGGACTGTGGAGTTACTTTGGGGATCTCGGTAGACTGCAGGGCAGAGCAGGGTGGTGCCAGGGGCATCCAGTGTAGGGACAGCCATGGGTTACAGGCCACACGCACAGAATGAGCTCGCTCCTGACAACAGCAGAGATCACTCACTCTCCCCCACTCTGGAAGATCCTTGCGACCTTCCACATCTTCTGCATGCTGGTAATTAGCCCTCAGGCTCAACAGAGACATGATGCCTGTTCTCTGTTACATTTCCATTTAGGGAACTAGAGAGCATTAAATATGTGTTCAGATGTAGTTGTGCCAAAGATGGGTGGGAAACAATGAAAAAGTTCAAGGCATCAGACGTAGAGCCTGAACACTTAATTTTAAAATTTTCAGCTCCAGTTATTTTTGTCTGCCACGCAGGTCAGGTTGTTAGTACCTCTGAGAACCGGCATTGTTACCCATGCTTATTTCTAGTTGAGATGATGTCACTAAGGACTCAGCACATAATAGTTACTCTTTTGGAGCAGCAGTGTGATGTGTGTGTAAAATCAGGGCAAAATAAACATTAGATATCGTTATTAATAATGATAAATTGGATCATACTGTTCAAGTAAAATATTACTAGATTTGAAATTACTGATTTGCTATTTCTGTAATAGGAAGTTTTATTTTTGTCTTTATAATTTTATGAGGAGTGACTATCTCTCTTTGTGATTATTCAGCACTTATATCTGGTTTTGTCCAGAGAGGGCATCAAAAATCTCTGTTAAACATTAAATGGACCTTTGTTTTCATTGAAACAAATGGCTTCTATCAGTATGGTTTAAAAACATTCAGTTCTTTTTGTCTGCTCTTTCAAACTTTTCAGGAATATCCCATAGTGTTAGAGGCAGGATAAAAACAGCTCTTGTTTTTTATACCTCAGTCACATGGGCCCTTTATTCTGTTTAGTCACATATATGTCAATGAACTAAAAAGCATAGAAGATATTTCCACAAGGAAAAGAAGAAATGAGGTACAAGGGGAATGAGTTACATAATCCATATGCTTTAGGCTGAGATTTCTTCACAAAAAATCCCCAGCTCCAGTGCGTGTTGAAAACTCTATTCATCAGTAGACTCCCTCTGTTCATAATGATGGAATTCTTTATTTTTAAAAGAACCACAATAATCAATATTTACTCAGGTCCAGATTTCCTATAGGTGCTACACATTCTGTGCAGATGGGTGTCAGTCCCCACACTTCTGTTAAGCAGTATGAGGAGTTGCGGATTTAGCCCAGTGGTAGAGTGCTGGCCTAGGAAGTGCAAGGCCCTGAGTTCGATCCCCATCACCTTGCTCCCTACAAAAAAAAAAACAAAAAAAAACAAAAAAACAACAAAAAAAAAACCAAAACAACCATTAAGCAGTATGAGAACAGGAAGATGGAGAGATTCCCACACATTTTCATATTATTTTTTAGCACATGTTTCCAGTACATAATGAATACATTCACCTGACAGATTTGTGCATATTCTCACAGCTCATTGATACGGGACTTAAATACTGACATTTTTTCCCAGTTTAATCACAGTGAGGCATGAAAAAAAAATAAACCTGGTTAGTTCAGGTAGCTGAAGTAACAGAATTGTAATCCCTGTATCAAGAAAGATTCATGTGAAAATCTATAAACTGCAAATAAGAACTGTGGGGTTCAAACCTGTGCTGTAGGATGTTCCTTGGAGCCAAAGTCTTCAACCATAAATGAGAATGTCTGTGATCAGGGAAACGGTAAAGTATCTGACCATACTTCTATAGAATATCAAATCAAGAAAAAGAAAAGTTGCAAAAAGCTGTATTATATACCAGATTATTTTACTGATATTATATGGAGTTGATACAAATACACCTCTGTCAAATGAAAAAAATTAGAGTTGTTTCTTGTGACATTATTTTTAAAAATATGGACAGGAACAGTGTACAATAATGACAAATTTCTGGGTAGTATGTGATACTGTTATGTGTATTTAAATAAACTATGTCAACCAAAATTTGGAGGTTCCTAAACTTAAAGCCACAAATAGGAGTTACACATGAAACAACTAAAAACAAATTTTGAGTGAGCAATAATATTCTTGAAGGCAGAAAATCAGAGAATTTAAGAATAATGAAAAGCTCCTGGGAGATGACTAGCTCACTTGCATTTTTCCTTATTGCGAAGCGCCAATTTAAATTTAGTATTCACTGAATGGAATTCTTCTTAGAGTGTATATAAATACTCTAAATCAAGGGAATTTGTTACCATATTTTAAGATAAAATGAGGTATGTTTGAATGCTTCTCAGTTTCCTTCAATGAGAATGGTATTTTTCTTAAGTGGTACAGATATTCCTTATTCTCTACTTTTCTTAGTAGAGCAACGTGTTTTGCTGTGATGGTGGACTTGTTAGATCTATGTCCTTGGTATTTTAACATAGTTCACCTAAGAGTTTCCAAAGGAGGGGTGTATAAAAAAGCAAGTGATAGAGAACACAATTAATAATAAAAGTACCAAGATATTTGATTTAGAAAAACTATGACTTAAAGTTGAAGGTGTACGGACCTCAAGAGTCAATACAGATATTCCCGCTTTAATGAACTACCTGTTTATCGACTATTGGCACTTACGACCCACCACTCGGACTTAGGACACACCTATTTTTTTTATGGCTCTGTATGCCATTTGTAGAGTCTCAGTGTCTTTATCTGTACAGTAAACCTGGCTTATAGTACACAACTATAATTTTAAGCACAGTACAGCACTGTACTTTTATGTTCTCTTATACATTGGGAGACTACATCTAAGAGTTATGCAAACAAAAGCAAACTCATCAAGTGAGAGTTTCCTTTGGCCATTTCTTTGTTCTAAAGATTGTAATGTAAAGATTGTACAAAAGTAATTTAATTGCCCGTTCACAGGAGTGAAACTCTGGTGCAAAAAGATGACTGCCTGTACTGTAATTGTGAATATTTAAATTAAAATACATAGTGAAGATGCTTACTTATTTATTTCTCTTTTCTCATTCTTTTTGGCAAAAGATGTTCATACAGTGTTGCACAAAATCTAACGTATGTCTCAGAATTTCTTCTCCTGGGCCTCTCGGATGATCCTCGCCTGCAGCCCATCCTCTTTGGACTCTTCTTGTCCATGTACCTGGTCACAGTGCTCGGGAACCTGCTCATCATCCTGGCCGTCAGCTCTGACTCCCGCCTCCGCACGCCCATGTACTTCTTCCTCTCCAGCCTGTCCTTGGCTGATGTCTGTTTTGTCTCCACCACAGTCCCGAAGATGATCTTGGACATTCAGACGCACAGCAGAGTCATCTCCTATGTGGGCTGCCTGATGCAGATGAATCTCTTTAGCATTTTCATGTGTATGGATGACATGCTCCTCACTGTGATGGCCTATGACCGCTTTCTGGCCATCTGTCACCCCCTGCACTATACAGTCATTATGAACCTTCATCTCTGCGTCTTCTTAGTTTCGGCATCATTTTTTATTAGTCTTTTGAACGCTCAGCTACACTATTTGATTGCCTTACATATCACCTGCTTCAAAGGTGTAGAAATTGCTAATTTCTTTTGTGACCCTTCCCAAGTGCTTAATCTTGCCTATTCTGTGACCATAACCATTAGGATAGTAAGATATCATCTTTCTGCAATATTTGGTCTTCTTCCCATCTTGGGGATTCTTTTTTCATACTATAAAATTATCTGCTCTATTCTGAAAATCCCATCACCAGGTGGGAGGTATAAAGCATTTTCAACCTGTGGCTCTCACCTGTCTGTTGTTTGCTTGTTTTATGGAACAAGTGTTGGTGTCTACCTTGGTTCAGCTGTATCACATTCTCCCAGCAAGGATTCGGAAGCCTCGTTAATGTACTCAGTGGTCACCCCCATGCTGAACCCCTTCATCTACAGCCTGAGGAACAGGGACATCAGTAGGGCTCTGTGGAGACTCTACAACACAGCAGTCTAATCTCCGGACCCTCGATAGACACTTGAAATACAGCATCTAAAATGTAACAGGAGCCAAGACCTAGACTTGGAAATTCTGCCTCCTTGGTCCCATCATTTCTGAAGTTTGATGACTTCAATTCCCTTTAAACGCTTTGTTTTTGTTACACAAATTATTTTCTCAGTGTACAAAGGAAATAAAAAGCTGATAGATGGTTTTAAAAAAAAATGAGCACAGTGACTTACAGACCAGAGTTTCCTCCTGTGTAGATGGAGGACCAGAAACCTGGGTGGACCTTCACTTTCTACTCTTCCTCCCCCTCTGATTTTAGGAAGCCCTGAGGGATCAGGGTAACCTGTGTCAATGTGGGTAACTGTAAACTCTGTGCAGTGAGCCTCCAGGAGCATGTAATAGTAAACATCTCCCTCACCCCCCACATCCTCAGTGTGAGGGCTGCGGACCACACCAGGTGCTTCTCCTCCATGACCATCTGTGTCTGGCAACTCCCATCGGACACTGTTCATTGCCATTCCAAGGATGGATCTTCACCCTCCCTGGGCCTTAGTCAGGGCGCTGGCTCCATAGTGTTTGGTCAGGACCCAGCAGAGACACACAGTGACCAAGGAAGAGCTGAGGGACTAATGGAACCGTGTCTCCTCATCATGAGGAGAAACACGAACACTCGTGTAGAGAGAGATGGGAGACCCGCTGTGCAAAAGTTTTAGAAACGGGTGCTGTGAACTTTATATATTTGATTATAATGCAGTTCTCAAGTGTCTTATTAAAGGTTTTGGTTTCCACCCACATGGGTCCTACTACATCTTGACATATAATCCACAGCAGCAGGAAAACTGGGCGTCTGTAACCTGTTTCTTAAGCACTCTGACCTGAGGATGCTGGTGAGCATGAGGACGAAAATGATGACAATTATCCTAACATCATGAACTAACACTGAAGGGTTTCTAAACTCCAGAAGCTGTGCTATGTGTTTTAAATACTTTGTCCATTTCATCTGCTCAGTGCTTCCTGATATGACTTTCTATAATATTATACTTACATGAAAAGAAGAGATAACACATTTTTGTTTAAATTGCAACTGTTTTCTGGGTTGGGAACAGTGAAGCCGTGTTTACACAGGGCTGTCTGATATTAAAAAAGAAATTGTGCCAGACAAATTTCCTCTGACAACTCAAGAGCCCATTTCTCTTCATCTCTCCAGAAGACACTCCTTTCTGAATGGGGTCGACTTTGGGAGCTCCAAGTAGATTACAGGTGAGGGAAGCAGTGACACCCATGTATCAACTGCAGGAAGGATGTCTGAGACCAAAGAGAAGCATCACAGAACGAGCAGACACGCAACAATCAGCACAGATCTTCTCGTCCTCTTACACAGGATTTCCCTAAAACTATGCACATCCTCTTCCAGTCTGGTAACATCCTTCTCAACCTCCAAAAGATAAATCAGTTCAGAAGGTGATTTTGTTCCTTTTCAGAAAAAATGGAGAGTTTAATATTCTTCAGACGTCACTGTGGTTTCCATCTCTGAGAAAACTTTCTGATGGATGGGGAACACAGAGCGTGTATCAGGTCCAGAGCTTGCCAATTTTCTATATGTGTAATCATCGTCTGCGCATATTATTAGTGCAAAGTGAAGGTCAGTGCGGCAGTTCCACACATGCATATACTCAACACACTCATAATGTTCTTAGTTCATATCATACTCCTTGTTAGTGTGCCAATTTAATTTTGAATCTTGTCTCCACTAGCTTTATTTCTGAGCCATAGGCCCACTAGCTACTATGTCTGAGACACAACGTCACCATCTGAGTTGATTCTACTTGACAGACCTGCATTGAGGAAGGATTATTAATGGCTGTTTCCCATTTTATTAAGAGGTGATCAATGTACACTCTAAGAGTAAACTAAAATCTGATTGTTATTATTAGCATTAATGATAGGATTGATACCTTTCAAGTATAATATCCTGAGATCCATTGTTGCCATTTTCCTTTTTCTCCAAGCTGGCATTTTTAAGTTTTTTT
>PVJO010032390.1:0-13285 GCA_004026905.1 Hystrix cristata | reverse complement strand
TCCAGGCTCCCGTTTCCCCGCCCAGCGGTCGGCGAGGCCCGCTGGCCTTCCATGTCCGCCCTTCGGGTGAGTGGCTTCAGAGGGCCACAGCCGGTAAGGAGCGCTGAGGGGTCTGCGGGTCTCCTCTCCCCGTTCCTGCGTGCTCGTGATCTCTGACGCCCTCAGGCCCGGGGCCTGAGCCCTCGAACTTCTCGGCTCCGGCCGGCTCCTTGCGGCTGCAGTGACCCCGCCCCGGGGAGCTGAGGGGCAGAGGTCTGCGTCTCCTTGGGTGTGCACGCTAACCGGGAGGGTCTGAACCGCACTGCTTTGACCTGCAGGTTTGTACGCGCCGACTCTCTCCCACTTAGACACAATGAAATAACCAAGTTCAGTCCGTCCCGGGGCGTCCTGCTCCCTCCGCGGTCCTCTTCGTGGCCCCTCATGGTGGCCACGAAGGATCGAACTCAGGGCCTTGCACTTTCTTAGCAAGCGCTCTGCCACTGAACTAAATCCCCAGCCCCCTCAGTTCTTGTACTTATTTTTGGAAACAGTTTAAAAGCTCATAGGGGCAGGCACCAACTGGCTATAAAGACATCACTACTTATGAGACATAAATTGTTTGTCCAGAAAAACGGCTGTAGAATTTGGACCTCTTGGACCTCGCTTTCATCTCCTATAAAATGAAGGGTTCAGTCAAGTGACCTCTAGGGTCCAACCTGAATGACTGGAGACTTCTGAAGCCAAGATATTGTAGTCTTTTGACTACTCCACCTTCTCTACACTGTGTCTCTGTAGCATTTACAGTAACAACGGCATAATTATTAATTTATCACTTGGCATAGATAGGTGAATCTTTGAAGCTGTTCATACCTCAAGAGAGCTTCTCGGGCTGGGGATTTAGCTCAGTGATTAGAGTGCTTGCCTTGCAAGCACAAGGCCCTGAGTTCGATCCCCGGCACCACAAAAAAAAAAAAAAAAACTTCTCAAAGTTGCTTTTTAAAAATAAATCTGAAAAAGACACTAAAAATGTCTTTTGTTTTGTTTCATTTTCCCAAAAACCAGATACAGTGATCCTGAAATCCAACTTGTTTTACGTATTTTGTTAATTGAAGGTTTTTTTTGGGGGGGGGTTGTTTTTGTTTTTAAATCTACACAAAGCAACAACAGAGCATTGCCTGTAAGTGTTAAGAGTTTACCAGACCCGAATTTCAACACCTTTGTAGGGATTCCGCCACACCATCTCCAGAATTCCAGAGCTTCCTACCCAGGCCACCAGTTAAACTACAACCTCAGTGCCACCACCCCTGCCCGCACTTCTTTTCCCTGTGTGGTCTCATTTGTGCATTTAGAACTGGCTTAATCGCTGAGTACACCTGCAGGACAGTCTTGCTAGGCCTTAGGTAGTACGGCCAACAATAGTGACAGGGGGTTGGGGGGCTGGTTTGCAATAATTGTAATTCTAAAAGAAAACATGTGGTGTTAGTATTGTTTATTATAAGCTATGATTTTAACCTGCGCAAAAGCTCTCACGTTCTACACATCCTTTTTCAATGGAATAGACCAACACTTGTGTCTAGATGATCTACAGGCATTTTCAACTATGCTCCTGTTACCCCGCCCTAGGCACCCAAAGTAAAAGCTTCAAATTCTCTTTCTTCTCCCTCACTTCACTGTCTGATGACTGTCAATTTTACTTCTCTTTTCTTTCCAAGTGCACCTTTCCCATTTTGTACATCATTATCTTTTCCCTGAACTAGAGTTTGGAATTTTTTTTTTTCTGTAAAGAGCCAGATAACAAATACTTTAGGCATCATAGGCCATACCATCTTTGTTGAAACCATTATATCTTGGAAGCAAATCTGTCTACGTTCCAATAAAATTTCATGTACAAAAATAGACAGTGAATCACTTGGCCTGTGTCCTGCAATTCTTTGCTAATTTCCCTGACTGACTAGTTTCTCTTCGGTTTACCCTCCACTGAATTTCTTTTCTGAGGTAGATCTATTATGAAATCCCCCTTCAAAGCTTTGGTTTAGTTTATACTGTCTGTGATTAAAGCCCTAAATATTTAGCACATGGCAACTAATGACTCTTATAATTTGTTTCCACGTACATTTCCGATTTCTTCTATTGCCGTTTTCTGAAAACATACAGCTGGACTACTCTCCTGTTGTTATTTGAATACTTGATCCTGACCTGGCTACATGGCACCTTCATTAGGCAACTTGACTCATTCTTGCTTCCCACAGCAAGTTTGGGGACATCCAATCTTACAGTGTTCCAAGATTGTGAATGTGGTGCTAGTGAGTTGTTCAACAATAGCAGGTGTAACTAATCATTTCTTACTCTGTGTCCCCATGGGCTATGTTAATTCTAGATCTTATCACATGTCTGTTTGCCTTTTTTGGTTTTCAAGGACTAGGAAATGTATTAGTCTAGCTCTCTTTTGATTTGAATGGACCAAAAATCAGATTGTTTCAGTTCAGGGGATGTGGGGGGGGGGGGAGAAAGAGAGAGAGAGAGAGAGAAATTAGTTGGCCCTTGGTAAAGGCAAAGTTAAGCCAGAAACAGGTACCCACCATCAGGAGGGATGTGTATGAGAATATCTCATTCTCTTTCTCTCCTCTCTCTCTGCCTTCCTGCCTCCACTCTTCATTTCTCATTCCCGAGTCTTCTGCATATTCTGTTTTTTCCCTAGAGGCTAGAATCACGAGTGCTAGGAGCTCTAGACTCACATTCTCCCAACTTTATAACAATTCCACTTGGAAACATCTCAGGGAAAGGTTGTGATGGACTCAGCCAAGATCACGGGAACACACCCTTGTCACCGTGTTAACTTATTAATCACCTTTACTGGTCTGTTTGGGGGACAGTACTACCCTGTAGCCAGGTAGTTTGGATCCGTTAACCAATGCAGTGTTTTGTATTCAGGTGGGCTGGTCTGTCTACAAATCAGGAGGTAGGGTCTATAGGTGGATAATGCCTTATTTAAGGATACTTGTAAAAAAAAAAAAAAAAAACTTGAAGAAATTCAAGAAACCCAGAAAACAGATCTTAGACTTGGATTCTGAACTGGAAGGTGGCTCAGAGGCAGCCTATGGACTGGACTCTCTCTTCCTCTGTCTTTCCAACTATCTCCACTGCCTGCTGACTCTCCCTGGGCTCACTCCATGAGCCCAGAAGAATTTCTTTGAATCTGGTGATCACTATGATCTCAGTTTGGGCAGTATGGGAAGATCACATGATAACCCTTTAGAGGGAAGCATTTAGTATAATACATTGAAGTTTGGTCTGGACCTTATATTAGGAAGTTAGAATCTGATTCCAAGCTTCTCAAAAGCAGGTAGTCATCTTTGTATTCTCCAGAGCTTAGCACAGAATATCTGATACATAGTAGAATCTTGTCATAAAGTCTTCTGTTTTCTGGATTTGTTGCTGGATATTGAACACAGGGCCTTACACATGCGCTGAGCCACACCCCCAGGCCAAATGTTTGTTTAAATAGATATTGATTGCTGCATGAAAATTGGACCTTATCATAATTGTTGCCCCTCTTGCCACAGGAACTATTGGAAGATCTCAGGAGAAAAAAACCAATATTCCAAAAGCCAGAGGGTGCACTTGTTAAAAGTTCAAAGGGATGATTAAATGTTATGATATTAATGTTAACCATACCAATAGTGATGCATATAAACTGTGCATCTGCAGACCATGCTTTCTGGGTACCATGAAACAGGTACCACAGAGAGGAGAAGTAAGGTAACGCCAGGTCAACAGTGTGCTCATGTGCCTGTAAGAGGTGGATAAACATGGAGATACAATGGTATTGCAAATTTTAAATTGTCTTTGTCTTTTTAAAACAATACATCTATATTATGCATAGTTCAAGAGGTACCAATGAATATAAAGCAAAATATCCCTCCTACCCCTCTCCTCCAGCCATCTTTTTATGAGTCAACGAATATTTCTTTTCTGAAAACATTTCCTTTCTGATATTGTCTGCATATTGGTAGTTCTTTTTTAAATTCATATTACCTTTACAATAGCTGTTCCTTATCTGCTACAGGTTGTTGCTTTAATTTTACCTGCTTTCTGAATCACTGATTTTCCCATGCAGTCAATGATCTTCGTAAACAAATATCAGCGGTATAAGCAATCTTTTTTGGGGGGGTGGGGGTGGGGTGCTGGGTATCAAACTCAGGACCTTGTGCTTGCTAAGCAAGCTCTCTACCACTTGAGCAAAATCCCCAGCACCCTCCCTAAGCACTCTTAACCAGCACTATAAACACCTTCCCAGCTTTCCCTTTAGATAAAACATCAGTTTGTTTCTACAGTGTCCCTCCTGTGGCCAGGCTCTGTGCTTAAATGTGTTATCCAGGTTACCCCATTTGATCCTATGATAATCCAATGAAGTTAGTTTCCTAGAGCTATAAAGGAGAGGAAGGCCCTGAATATCAAGGTGTGATGCTCTGCATGTCCTGTGACTACCTGCAGGATTATAGAAATCCGTGGACTGAAAGTATCTGGAAAGAGACGTCATCTTAGATTTCTTTTGTAAAGCCTGTTTAGCTCATTTTTGCGTTTTTTGTCATAGAGAATCAGAGTAAAATGTTTCATTTATCCTAGAGTATGGTTTCCCACAACTGGTTTTCCCGCTAAAAATGCCTTTCATATCTGAAAGATTTTAGCCTCTCTGTGAGCTTCTCAAACAAGAATTAAATTAATATCATAATTAGTGTCTGGCTTGGTCAGGGTTCCCCAGAAAGCAAAGCCTAAGGCAGAAGTCCTGATCTAGAATTCGAGTTATGTGAAACCAAAGAGGTAACAGAATTGGAGGCCTATTTAATACATCGCTGTTCTTCCATGCAAAATCATACCTGTAGCTCCATTTATCTGAACTCCAAGGTGAGATGGGAAGAAAGGAAAGGGTTAATTTCTGTAGATTTTTTCAAACCCAATTTCATAATCCAGAAGAAGGAGCTTTTACAGTCAGGGTGGAATTAATGCTAGTAATTACAAAAACAAAATACTATACATACGTGATATCCTAAGGACAAAGTTCCATTTCATTTATATTTTAAATTTATATGGATGTTTAGAGACTTATGAAGTAAATATTTTAGTTTTTGCAGGAATTATCTAGACAAGACAGATATAATAAAGGTAAGAACGTATAAACTACTTTTTTACAATGCTTTGTGTCTATTTTACTATCAATTTATAGGGTTTAAAAATAATTGCCTTTAAGTATAAAATTACCTTTTAGCCCCTGTAATAGAAATGTTTATAGAAAGGCTTTTAATATATTACCTCAAATACCTTAAACTAAAATAATAATGCTATTTTTATTGCTATTTCTATTTTAGGAACCCAAAATCAGACATAGCAGCAGATTGCTAATGTTTGATCCAAAGGATAAATGATGTATTATTTAGAATGTGTTTGAGCACGATTTTGTCTTGAATATTAATTAAGAATTTGAAATGGTCGAATGTGATTGCATAATTTAGGAATTAAGTCCACTATTATGTCTTTCAAACAATTCCAAGTATTTCCCAGTTAGAAATTGATGTTAGGAATATCACTTTTGAAAAAATGATTTTTTTTTCTCTTTCAGAAAACATTATGATTCAGCCAAAGGAAGCAACATCAGAGTAAGAAGATATCTTTGGTGATTCAGTTGATCTATCACCTGTCTTTTAAGCAATTAGAGCCAGATAATAAACCATTTGTCACCTAATTAAATTTGAAAAGCCAGAAAAGCCTAGATTAGCACTTCAGGTTTTGTTTCAGTCAAAGCAATTGTTACTTAAATAGAAGGATATTTAAATTGAAAACTGAATTTTTATGTAGGTTTAGAGTGTAGATAATGTTCACTTCTACTTTTTAGTGCTTAAACATTATATATTCTGTATTTTACTTGTATAATTTCCATTGTTCATTCCTATTTCCCGTTGATACTTATTCCTGCAGAATGTCTTTAAGTGAATATTTACTTTAAATTAAATATCACTTTAAGTAGACTATTTACTATAACATGAATCATTTCTATTAAAGAAATAATCTCAATTGGTATTTTTAATAATCACCGTACAATATCAACCTCACAGCTAAATATGAAGTACAACTTCTATTCAAAGCACTGAATCTTTGAATTAAAGTCCCTTCCTGATATTATCATCTTCTAACTTTCAGGGAAAAAAACCTATTTATTTATTCTATGAAAAATTAGTTGGAAAGTAAGTCATAAATTCCTAGGGTTTGTTGACAAACTGAAAGCTTCTTCTATTCAAATTCATATTATTAGGACTGGAAGTATAGCTCTTACCAGCTGGAGATGTAATTCAATGATAGAGCACTTGCCTAGCATGTACAAGGTCCTGGGTTTAATTCCCAGCACTGCAAAAAAAGGAAATTTACTCTATTTTGGTTTACTCTGAATATCTGGAAAAAATTCTACTTACTGCAACGTTTTAAAATTTCATACTGTTGGAACTAAAAATGTCCACCTTGGCTTTCGTTGCAAATTTTATATATTATATAAATAGGATTCCTATTTTTATATCAAAGAGTAATATATAACAGGTTGATGACAGAAGATTTGTGTTTATTCCAATTTAAAGTTACAACCAACAAGAAAAAAAAAGTACTGTTAAGTATACTAATCTAAATATAATGATATGTATATTATTACATAGTTGAAAACATACTTAAATTTAAAAATCTAAAAGTTGTCTCTGAGGGAAATACGAGATACAATTTTCAATAATAGTAGAAATTAATAGATGATTGGTGAACAGAAATTACTATTGTGTCCATGAGCCCAGTGTTCACAGACTGTCATAAGCAAAAGTGGCACTTGAGCAGTTGTAAACCACATCCTGAGGTAGACAGAGCCCAGGGAGAAATCACATGCAACCTGGGCAAAAATAGAAAAGCAGAGTGACTGTTTGTTCTCTTGATCTCAGTAATAATTGCATTTGATTATCAATCTACTTTTTGTGAAGGAAAAATGATCATGTTTCCTTGAACTGACTTGCAGAGAAGAGCAAAGGTGGTTAGTGTAGCCTGTAAACCTCACAGATGTAAGATTTTGCCCCCTCTGGTGCCTTAGCTGGAGTTGGAGGGAAACAGGGATAGTCTTTGAAAATGTCCTTCAGTATGGCTTGGTGGCACACTCCCAAAATCCCAGTACTGAAGGAGGCTGAGTGGGAGGATAGAAAGTTCAAGTCCTACCTGGGCAACTTAGCAAGATCCTGTCTCAGAAAGAAATAAAAAGGGCTTGTACTGAAAAAATAAAAAAGATTAAGTAGTAAATGGAAAATTGTGGAGGGACCTTTGCTTGGAAAAGATGGTAACTGACCTGTGAAACTTACAAATTTCCTCAGCATGTTTCTATTCTTCTTTACACCCCAGGGCTGACTCCATTGACTGACTAGCAAGTAGGATTTGTCAAAAGGTCCTCTTTAGGTTGCATGAGGGAAAACTAGAAGTTTTCTGTCTTTCCTTGCCTTAGTCTTCTGATTCTTCACTCCAGACCCAGCCACAGAGAAAATAACTAAAGTGAATCTATAGCATCCAACTCTGACTGAACTTAAAAAAATTGTATCTGGGGGGCTGGGGATTTAGCTAAATGGTAGAGCACTTCCCTAGCAAGCGCAAGGCCCTGAGTTCGACCCCAGCACCCCCAAAAATGTGTATCTGTAGGTTTTTGGTTATATAATCATATGTTCTATCATCTTTTCCAAAGTGAATGATAAGCTATTTTTTATTCTCACTTGTATCCTTTAAGTAAATGCCTCTTCGGACACAGACCAAGATTGGCAAGCCAACTTTATTCTTCACCAACACAAGTCTCTGTAAGAGTAGCTAAAACATTCTCAGAAAAGTAAGTTAATTTTGTTTTGGAGCCCATATTTAAGCAATATAAACCAATTTATGACAAGGTTTAAAATATAAATCTTCTGAAATAAACAATAGAAATTTGGAGGCATTTTCTAAATATGCCCAAAGTTCTTTATAAGGAAAAACTTAGAATATCCACCTTCCAACATAAATATGTTCCTGTGAGATATCTAACTTGACTAACTGTAAAAGTACCAAATTAAATACCTTTTGTTTCCAAGAATATTATTGCATGAAGTAAAAATTTGAATCTTTCCTTGGTTGTTACTGTATTTAAATTAATGAAAATTGATCTTTCAGAGTATAGTAATAATCTGTTTTAAATGGTTAGAGACCTTATTGTCATATTGTTACTTTCTCAAATGGATGTCAATAATAAAAGCTGACCAAGTTTAGTTTTAGTTTAGTTTAATTTAGTTGAAGAGACTAAAATCTTATTCTTTGAAACTGTATATAAGAAAGATTGCAGGGATTGAGCAAAAAGGAAATTCATACTTTATCATTAAAATCATGATTTGGTCAGTTCTCATATAGATTGGGTGTGTTGTTTTATTTGGCATGATCAAAATTCCATTTATATTCAGGCCATTGAGTATGTTGATCAACCTTCACAAGTGTTTCACTGAGATTATTGAAGGCATTTCCAATTACTCAAACACCCAGAACTATACCAGGTATATTAGCTATTTTTGTTGCAGAGACAGAATATCCAACACCTACAACTTCAAGGAGAACAAGTTTAAGATGCTCGTGGTTTTGGTTCATGATCCGCTGGCTCCAAGACTGAGCCTGTGACTGAAGAGAGTTGGAGGGCAAAGCTGCTTTAGTGCATGGCAGCCAGGAAGCAGAGCAGGGGAGGAGTGTCAGAGGAGACGGGGCAGGGAAGGGACCTGACACAGCTCCAAGGTCCTGCCTCCCTGACGAACCCAGACACACCTAGAAGTATGCTCCACCGATTCCCAGGGAAGATCCCAAAGCCAAGCCTGTCAAAACTCCACCCTAGCCACAATACTAGGTGAATTCCTTCACTTAAGTACCATATTTCATAGATTCTTAGGAATACATGTTTTTTTTTTTTCATATTTTAACATCTCTTGAAATTGATGTCATTTTTACACATATTTGGCAGTATTTTTTTTTCATGGTGGTACGTAATGGAATGATAAATCTTATAAATATATGATATCTTAGATTCAATAAAATATTGTAATTCAAGAAATAAAAGCATCAAAATTCTCTTGATTTAGATTAGATATTAGAGCTTATAAATTCTAGTAACCACTTGTATGGTGATCTGTGGTATGACAGGAATCTTACTAAAGCAGAAATCAAATATTGCAGTGAACTCTCAACTTTTTACATGTAGACATGTAGGGTTTCTTCTTGGATGATTTCTCATACAATTAGAAAAAAAAATCAAAAGAACAGAGGCAATGTAAACAAAGGATTTTGGTTTAGTTGAGAATACCAAGGAAGTAAAAGTTCCATTTCCTCCCATATTAAGGAACATGATAAGAGTGTTGGTTTATTTGCTGCATCAGAACCCAAAACCAGTAATTTAACTACTAAAGTTCTTGATTCACATTTCAATAGGGAAAAAAAACAGAACATAGTTTTGGAGAAAAAAATAATACTTTATATCTTTCTATATCTTCGAATGCCAATGGGAAGTTGAATTTTTTCAAAACTTTGCAAAGGAGACATATTGAAAGATTCTTAAGACCTCAGAAAAAAATGGGGGTTCTTTTTTCACAAATAGGGGTGTCTGCCTCTGTGAACAGATTACACTATACAAGAATTCCCTGTCTCAATTCTTTAGTTACTGACATGAGGTTTTAGGCATAAAAGCTAAAAGAGAAAGTTAATCCATTCTTACTTGAGTTGTCTAATGAAAAAGGCTTTTTTATGTTATGACCAAGGGTTAATATTAGTGTTGAACTTTCTAGAAGTGTAAAATTTAGCAATGGCCAGAATCTATTTACAAACTTAAAAAAAAAAAAAACTACACTAATTCCTTGAATAGTTTTAGTGCCATGCCACAGTGATGTACCAAAGACATTTATGTAACTGACGTCTGTATGCTTCTAGGAATTTTTTTTTTTTTTTTTTTTTGGTGGTGCCGGGGATTGAACTCAGGCCCTTGTGCTTGCAAGGCAAGCACTCTAATCACTGAGCTAAATCCCCAGCCCCGCTTCTAGGAATTTTTACACAATCACAAATGCCAGGTAGAAATAGAATTTTAATCATCAGTGGAAATTATTTATAATGCTTTTCCACAAGGGTAGTATATTTTGGCTATTTAGGTTTACTAGTGATATATTACGCTGTGTATTTATATTACATGTAGTGTGCCTTCATGAACCCATATAAAGCAACCCAAATTACAACCTAAGAAATAATTTTTTCACTATTTAACATTTAGGAAGAAAGTTTCTTCAAACAAGATTGAAAATAAAGTCTCTTTAAACAACACTGAAAATAGCATATCTTCAAGGAATATTGAACAGAAGGATATCTTAAATCCACAGTCTGACCTATGGTCATCTTACTTCTTGAAAGGAAGCCCAGGTAATAGCATGTGTCTTGCTGAATGAATCACGGCCTCTCATTAAACCCTTTTTCCATGACCTTTGGGGTCGAGAACACTGTAGGTCAAGACAGGTCATGGGAATCAAAAATTTTTCAAATTCAGGTACTGAGTGATTCTAATATACAGCCAGATATGGACTCTATGGGTACATATTATATGAGATGATAATTATAGGGTATTAAATCCTAAAATAGATTAAAAATAACCTATGAAAGCATTCACATGTTCTATTCACTTAACAATGGTGGAGAGCCAGAGTTCCAAGCACTAATTTCAAAGCTGTGGATACAATAGTTAGCAAAGCAGGCAAAGTCCTCATCCCTTACGAAGTTCATATTCTAGTGGGAGACAGTCAACCAGCTATAAGACATAACAGCCAACTATAAGAAATAACATAATTGCCCATCAACAGCCCAGATAACATAATTGCCCAGATAACAGCCAGCTATAAAAAGTAACATAATTGCCCATCAACTGAGAAGTGGCTCAAGAAAATGGGGTCCAGTGGCCATAATAAAAGAATGAAATCTCATCATTTGCAACAACCTGAACAGAACTGGAGATCTTTATATTAAGTGAAATAAACCAAGCACAGAAAGATAAGTACAGTAGAGTCTCACGAGTGGAATATAAAAAAGTTGGTCCCCATAGAAATTGAGAATGACAGTTACCAGAGGCGGGGGGGGGTGGAGCATAGAGAAGAAGAAAGCATGAGGAAAGGTTGACCAGTGGGTACTAAGTTATAGGTACTAGTGTAAGAGGTTCTGGTGTGCTAGTGTACTATAGAGTGACTATGGATAATGATAATATACTAATATTTCAAAAACCTAGATGAAAGGAGTTTGAATATTTTCAACATAAAGAAATGATAAATATTTAACCTCATTTAAACATTCTACAATGTAGATATACATGTATCAACATCATTTATGGTACCCCGTAAATACATGGGATTTTTATATGGCAGTTTAAAATACATTTTAATAACAAAAAGACACAAACAGGAAAGATAATTCCAAGTTGTGACAGGTGCTACAATTAAATGGTGCTGGGGAAAGGAGTACTTTAGATATAGGAATCAGGAAGCTTCTCCATGATGCCAAGTGTTTGTGGATAGAATGAGACAGTTCCTGTGACATCACAGATGTTTGTAATTCCTTGTTATGACCTCTCCTGATGACATTGGTGTGGCGAGTCAAGGCACAGATTAGGTGCACATTGGAAGTGGTTGTGAGCGATGGAGACTGTAAATGAGACAGAAGCAGGTAGATGGATGACTTGAACAATTTAGCTATCACACCCGGGGAAGGGCTTCATATCCCTTTCCAGAGTAGCACTTATACCTTAGAGTCAGATGTTTTATGTTTTCGTCTGTGTTTTCCTAACTTTGTCTTCTCTAGAGCTCTCCTGGATTTCCTTAGTTTCTTCTAACATCAGTGCCTTTACATTATTTAGAATAGCTCACAGCCATGCTCCCACCAAAGAGGGCATCTTCCATGACTTCCCAGGCACTCAAACTCTTACAAGAAAGAGGTGAGTGTATCACAGGTTCAGTCTGAAACTCTAAGACACCATAAATACAAAAGAGCAGTCTCACGAGTATTTCCCAAGGAGATGATTTTAAGGGACACATAGTAAACATTTAAAAAAATTTCTTTATAGCTGTATATTTATTTTAATCTGTATTAAAAAACAATTTAAAAAAAATTATAGGACATAGTTAAGAATATGGACTCTGGAGCCACACTAAGTCCTAGATCTGTCACTTAACTAGCTGCATGAAGTTGAGCATGTACTGCTCTGTATTCTAATTTACTCATCAATAAATGGAAATAAAAATAGTGCAAGCTCATTGAGGATATTGGGAGAATTAAGCAAGTAAATATATGCAGTGATTAGAGAAGAGAGGCTGATGATTATGATGATTTTTTTTATTAATATATCTATAAGATTCATGGATGCTAATAGGATCTGGCCAAATTTAATTTCTGAACCTTTCATTGTTTATTAAATTATGTATGTTCTGTTTTAGGTGAAGAGGGCAAAGATGCAGTCATTGCAAAGCAAGAGAAAATTAATGACTGTTGCCTTCAGGATATTGATAAGTTGTCTGAATCAACAGATGATAATGGTGAAGACGATACTGATGATGAAGACAATAACCCTAGAAAGGATACTCGTGCCCCATTAGAGTTAATGGCAGAAGTGAGTTTTATTGGTACATTCTAATTTAAGAAACTTAAAATATTTAAATAACTAGGTAGCATATTAATCTGGTTAAACAAATCAGTCTATATTAATTAATTAAAGATTTAAAAATTAGCAAAATGGTCCTTGCCCACATGCAGATGCTTACCTGGCTGCTCATCTCTCTTACTACTGCAGCAAGTTAGAGGTAAAAGATGAGTCTGGAAACCTGAGACAGTATTCTAGTGAGGCACAGGCAGGAGTAAGAAAAGTCCGGGCCTAAAACCCTGCAGGGATGCTTTAAGGAATGTGTTCTACATCCCAGGCACCATGCTGGTTGCTGGGGGTATAGAGATTAATAAGAGACCTGTCCTGTCCTCGAGAAGAGCACACAGAGAAATAATTACAACAAAATGAAATGCAGTTAGTAAAATTGTTTGTGAAGTTCTCTGGGAAGAGGGAGATTTAAGTGACTGAGAAAAGAAACGGGAGGAAAAGGGAGAAAGATTTTTAGAGAAAGACCTGAACAAAATCTTAGCAACTTGAAGACAAAAGTATAGACATTCACCTGGTAGGAAAGATTTAAAAACTGTGAACACTAGCTGCGTATTCTACTGATCACAT